>NDXB01022460.1:122627-163377 GCA_002631895.1 Agapornis roseicollis
GGGGGGGGGGCTGGGCTGAGGCTTGACTAAACTCACTCTGCTCTCAGCAGTGCCTGGAGAGGGGAATGCATCTGTTTGCTGGTGTATTGTTTTGCTGATCTAATATTTTGCATGTTTAGTTGTTGCTTAGAGGAGATGTTGTTCCTGGTGGTCTTTAGATGGAGAAGTATTGCAGTGCATCTGTTACCAGTGGGAGCTTCAGTATGTGGTGTTGCAGGGCCAGTGGCACTACAGCGGGATAGTGCCAGTTTAAAAACATAATTGGAATGGAATGTAAATTTCTAGCTTTGGTAAGGCTATGAATTCAAACAACTAAAATGTGACAGGCCTTGGGGCTCCCATCCTGTGTCACCCACAAGTTTTAGTACGACCAGGGAGGCAGCAGTCTATGGCTTCTCTGGGGCAATAGTTTCACAATGGCAAGAGAGATGCTCTGGGCAGCAGTTAGAGTCCCTCACAGCTGGGTGAGTGCAGCAGCAGCTGGGTTTTACACCCATCTCCGCTGCTTCTGAGCTGCATTGTCTTTGCATTGCCTTGCATCTCCCTGGGATGTGGTTTGGGGTGCTTGGCTGCAGGAAGACTCTGGCAGGCAGGGTGGAGGCTCAGAGCGGCTGCAGGAAAACTTTATCCTTCTCTCTCCTTGTGACTGTATAGTGTTTCCTATGGTAATATGGGGGGGTTCTCTAAGCTGAGGTTTCGGACTGCATCACATGTAGCTTTTGGACAAAAAATTAGTTTCAGGTGTTCTGATGTAAGTTTCCCTGGTGAAATGGCCATCTTACTGTTTATGAAGAAGAATGATGTCCCACAAATCATCTTTTTTTTAGCTGAAGTGGGTCAGTAATTTCACTAATGTTAGGTCCCTTACACAGACTTCCATGCTTGTGTGGTTTTTTTCTGCCTGTTGTCTCTAGACAAGTGGTACAGCTGTTCATGTTGCTGTTGCAGAAGTTTGCCTGCTTTGTGGCTGGACTGTCTGGGTGTTGGTGTGCAGCGGCAGCAGTGCTGAGCTGGCCCCAGTGGGACAGATGTGGTGCTGGGGTCTCCAGTCCACGGATGTCTAACTGGCATCCAAGCTCTAGTGACCCCAAGCCTACCTCTTATCTAGGCTTTTCTCCTACTGTTTCACCTTGTCTGGGTTTTTTCTGTTGTTGTGGAAACACAGGGGAGAAGAAAAACCAGCCACCTACATCATCCTCAAACCTAATCTCTGCTTGGGCGAGCAGGTTTTCAGGTGTGCACCTCTGGCAGGAGTAGTTGAGGGCTCTCTTTTGTGTCTGCCAAGGACAACCTGCTCAGTTTGCAGATTGGGAGCCATAAAAATAAAGCCTGATGTTATGGTTCAGCATGTCAGTTCTGTGGAGGTAGAGAAGTGAGCCCCTCTGCTTGTCTCCCCATCAGTGCCTAGGCTCTGTGTGTGTGGCTGTGTCCTCTGACGTGGTGGGGAGGCCAGTCAAGGGCAGGGGAGTGCTGAGCTCCAGTAGGATGGGGAGGCAAGGGGCCAGCTGGGAGAAGAGATCTGTGCTTGCAGCACTTGAGGGCTGTTTGTTGTTTGGCCCCTGGCCCGGCTGGTCCAGCTGTTGCCCAGGACTGCTCTGCTTGAGTGCTGTGAGAGGTGGTAAAAGTGCCTCCTTTGCAGGGCTGTGCTCCTGCACAGCAGCTTGGCTGATATCTGGTCATCAAGTGTATGGGGCTTGGACAGGGGCCTCTTCCATGGTGAGATGAAGGGAGAGCTTTGCTATGGATTCGCTTCTTTCACTTCTCCCCTCCATGTAAGAAGCAACTTTTCCATCAAAGACCTAATCACTGCTACATGAACCAGTAAAATTATCAGTGTGCTTAATGAGACCCAGTCTCTACAGAATCTGCAAGGAGCAGTTAGTGGACAGCCAGCTCCTCGCTGCTGGCACCTGCCTTCCTTTGATGTTGGTGCCATACGTGCTGTTCCTGGGCCACATAGTGTTCTCCTGACATGTCAGAATGGGAGATGGCTGGGAGAGGTGACCCTGCTGAAGGCAGAGGGGGGAGGGGAGGGAAGGGTCTGAGGGTGCAGAGGTACTTGGGAAGATGCTTGGACATAAGGGGCATGAACATGATTGTGGCAGCTTTTCCTGATGTCCTGCACTCCAGCTGGGGACCTGAACATGGCACATGGCGGTACTTCACATTGTCCATGTGGGGACTGGGAGAGGAGGGAGGCCTAATTGCTGCTGCCCCGCTGTCTCTGCTGCCTTCTAGGGCTGTTCTCAGAGCTGCTTCCCAGCAGCTCCTCATGGGGCAAGGCCTTTGAACCCCTTCAGAGCCTCTTGGGAACCCTCGGGCAGTGAACGTTGCAGAGAGGGGAAGAAAATAAGACACCAAAGGCAAGTGTGTGTGCAGGAAAAACCAACAATGGGAGTTATGTGGAAGAATACATTATGTTTGTGATAATTTGCATTAGATGACTTAGTTCAGCTGACAGAGTTGAGCCATATGGGATCATTAAAGGGAATTCTAAGAAGAGAGTGTGTATGTTAACAACAGGGGGTGACTCAGAGAATAGAGCGTGTGCTTTTGGTTTAACTAAAAGCAAAATTCTAATTCTAAGCTTCTGGTGGCTCATAATCAATCCCTCTGAGCATTTTGGTCACTCTTCCCAGCTGCAGTTCTGGTTTGGATGGCCTCAGCCCATGGCTGTGCTTAGCGTTACATGTTTGTGTGTCCCACTGCAACCAGTCTGGTCTGTGACCAGTTTGTGCATGAGTAAGCTTTTGTGGGACTCTGCAGAAGAGCTCTGTATGATGGTGAGCACAGAGACTGGTGAGGTTTCATGCCCACCTTCCTCCAGCAGTCTTGCCTGTTGCTAATGACACTCAGGGGAGTGGAAGGTAGTGCCACAAGCAGCTTCCATCTCCTTCTGGCCTGTGCCCATCTGTTTTGGCTGTTACTGATGCATGGCTAGACCCAGACTTCCAGTTTCAAGCAAAGGCTGAAGGTGGCTTTGATATGTGAACAATAAACATCTTCGCTCCTGAGTAATTCCAGTTGAGTCTGGAGGCTGTGCAGGCTGTGGGGAGGGAGGTATGTGTCCATGTCCAACAGTAAGTGTCCATGGGGGCTTCTCCAGTACAAGCTGTGGTGGTGCCATGTAGGGAAGTGTGTGCCTCCATCATATATATCCTGGTAGGGAGGAATGTCTGCAGCTCACTGCTTCCCTCTCTGATTAATTGTACATGAGCAGTAAAGTACTCTGTGATTCCCCTTTTCTCTCCTCTAGGAAGACAAGTCCCTCTCAGACCCATGGTTCTCTGTCAGTTTGTGTCTATCTGTCATTAAGCTGAGGTCATGTAGGAAGGATTAGCACCAATTGTAATCAGGATTACTTATGGCCTCAGCAGTGGAGGTGTTATTATAAACCCCATTGCTCACAAGTTATAATTCTACAATCACAGGGTATCATTTTATGCAATTGTCATTATCTAGCTATTTATTTATATGCACATAGTGATCCTGGAACACCTGAGGTGACCAGTTTCTTCTCAGACAGGATTATGCTCCAGTATGTGTGAGACTAAAATACATGGCAGCCATCCAAGGCCTGGAGAAGCCAAGGGATGATAAGGTGCTGGAGTTATGAGGGACATTGCTTTGCTGGGGGAAGATGAAGACGCTTCCTGAGGAAAGATGAAGTAATTTGTTCTTTGTAAATTGTGCTCCCCTCACCCCTGCCCCAGCCCTGACTCGTTCTTTGAAATGACAGAGTGGTTTTGGCTGAAGTTGTGCTCTCTGCCTCTTGTTACTGGATTTTGAACATCCAGAGCTTCCTGTAAAGCTAGCACTAATGTGGGGCTGCTGCTAGGCTGCAGCATTCCCATGGGTAGGCAGGACAGAGGGAGGAGAGAGTCTTTTATATCCTATGGGACTGCTTTAAGAAGCATATGTATTATAGCTTCCTCCCCAAGATTTGCTTTAAAAAATGCATGCTAATGTACTAAAAGGAAAGATACCATCTATTTTTAAACAGGGTTTAACTAGAAATCATTTGGTTTGTTTCATGCTGTATTCTTTGTGTTTCATTTACATCATGTGCTTTTGCTTTGGGAAAATAAATCCAAGCTGGGGAGGGAATAGGGTGGGGTATGGGTGTGTGGGGAGAGAGAGATTGAGGAAAAAGAAAAACCAGATACTGCATAGGGTGTAAGATTCTGCCATTTACTGTTGTGGTATCCACAGAAAATCCTTTGGCACCATTTGGTGCATCTCATCTTGCTAACACTGACGGTCAAATCCAGGTAGCCCTGAGGTGAAACACAACCCACCACCCTGCTTGCATCCCTCAGGAGAATGTGGTTCATGAGGTGTGAGAGAGTAACAGCAGCAGTGCAGGATCAGCGGCTGGTCACCCATTACTGTGTAGAGGAGAAACTGAGTGTGGGGAAGGAAAAAAGGGAGCTAGAGTCAAAGTGGTGAGTGTCAGAGATTTGTCTTGTACTTTTAAACAGGGGAGGTTTAGATTGGATATAAGGAAGAAATTCTTTCCTGTTAGGGTGGTGAGGCACTGGAATGGGTTGGCCAAGGAAGTTGTGAGTGCTCCATCCCTGGCGGTGTTTAAGGCCAGGTTGGACAGAGCCTTGGGTTACATGGTTTAGTGTGAGGCGTCCCTGCTTATGGCAGGGTGGTTGGAACTAAATGATCTTAAGGTCCTTTCCAACCCTAACTATTCTATGAGTCTAAGGTGTCTCCTAGGCCATCATACCCCCATTGCAGTGTTATTGCAGGTTGTGCTACATCATCTCTGTTCCTGGGAAGTGAGGGAGCTGTCAAATGCTGCAGTGAGATGTATCAATTGCAGGCTCTGTGCTCCGAAACTCCTGTCTATATCATGGCACGGAAGAGACTTGTAAAGGAGGGCTTACATGGGTAGACAGGCAAAACAGGGGCCAGTAAGTAAAAAGCAGCTATGATAATTGTCTGACCCAAAGGCAAAAAAACATTGAGGAATTGTGGCAAGCTGATTTCACAGTGACAGCCTTTTCTGTCGGATGCATAGGCAGGCTTTTTATGCTTCTGGAGGAATCAGAGGTGATTCTGCCTTTGGAGGTGGGTGTTGAGTGTCTGAGAGAAGGGTCTCTCAAAATGATAGCTCAGGCACTGACAGATGATAGACGCTAAGGCATTGATTACCCCATTGAGACCTGCATGTGTTGCTGAGCTAGGTACTGGTGGAGGTTCCACAGGGCACAAGATCAGCACTGCTACCCCCAGAGGGGTGGCATGTGGGGACCCTTCTGTCCTGCTATCTTGGGATGTCCTCAGAGATCATGCTGGGTGGGCCCTTGTCTTTCACCTTGTGGATCCAGCACAGGGGTGGGACAGAGCCCTGTGCTGGCATCTTGTACATGAATGTCTAATCTTCTTCCCCTTCTCCAGCCTCTTCATGGGAAATTTTAGAGCCTGTATTAAGGCTTCAGCTGGATGCTGCTTCCTTGTGCTGATGCTTTAAGTTACTGGGGTGATGCAACTTCCCATTAACTAAGATAGGGGTTTTACAAGAATTGCTGTGCACTTCAGCTGAGATGTGTGAGGCTCTGGAGGCAAAGTGGAATTTTTTGCTTTTAACTGAAGTCAAAGGATGTCTCAGAAATACTTGAGATACTTCTCTGTGCAGGAACTTTCACTATTACTTGCAAGGACAGTGCTTGTACAAGTTTGGAAACAACCTGGCTTTCCTTTGTGTGTACTTAGGGGGACTCTGGGACTTTGCTGCTTTCCCCTTTCTGCAAGCATGACCCAATGCAATGGCAAGGGGTAAGGTAAAGGGATTGCTATGCTCTTGCCCCTCTGCCCTCCCTGTGGCTGCTGCCTTCCCTCTGGGATAAAGCTGAGCGCTAACCCAGAGGTTTCAGCCAAGTACCATTTTGGAGTCAAACGTGCATGAGTGCTCTGCAACTGGAGTGCCACTGTGGTGAGGGCTGGGATTGACCTTCCCAGCAGCTGCTAAACGGGGCTAATGAAGGTAGCCAGTGCTTTGCCTTTTAGAAACCAATACCTATTTATCTCTGAGAGGGCACCAGGAAATGGAGCTACCATTTTCCTGCAAAAAGCTGAAATTTCTTCTTGACATGTGCTCCAAAGGATCTGGAGATGTCAGTGGCTCCCTGCTGCTGCCTGTGAGGGTTCCCTGGAGCTGCTGTTGGATATGATAGGAAAGCCTGGTGTTGCTGAAGGTTGGTTGGTGCCAGCAGGCACAGTGCAAGTATCAGTGGGGCTGTGCTGCAGCAAGCTGGATTAGATGCTAGGAAGAGATCAGAGGGGTAAAATCTCAGCCCCTGAGGGAAGCAGGGTCCTCTCTAAACAGGAGCAGGGTCATCTGAAGATACCAGACTGAGGGGGACAACAGCAGACCAACTGGGGCTGGGTGAGCCACCAAAGACCTTAGAGTGTGTTTTGAAAGATTAAGGATTCACCTCAATCCTGGCCTGTCATCTAAAAGGCAAGCTTAAAAATGGGGCATGACAGATGATGTTGTACCCCAGTTCAGCCTTAGCTTCTCCTGGACAGTGCTTGGAGGCCCTTCAAATAATCTCCCAGGATAGTCAGTGGTTGTCATTGCTCTGAGAGGCCTGCAAAAAGTGCATAGTTTGAGAGGCTGCACAGCTGGGTGCCTTTATACAGGAAATACAGCTTGCGAAAGCAAACCTGTGAGCAGCCTCATTGCTTCTAATGCTTGTGCCACAGGACTTGGGAGTTGAGGCCATTGTCATAAGTTTTAAACAGCCAAGTTGTTGCTATTTCCACCCCTGCATATGGTATACAGGAAGGCTTTCTGTGCTGCAGTGACCCTCCTGCCCCTTGAGAAGAGCTGTCATGGGATATCATGTGGGGAGATGCTGCATAATGCATGGCAGGGCAGGTGATAAAAGGTATCTGTGGCCTGTAAGCAAATACTGAAAACAGAGTGAAACAAAACCAGAGGGTTATCCCAGTTATGCTCTCTCCTCTGACTTTCCACTGCATCAGGTGGATGGTATGTCAGGATGGAGGATGAGCTGAGGGAGCAGGAGGCAGTTCTGTCATGCAGATCAGTGCAGGTATGTAAAGGAAAAGAGGTAGCTGTAATAGAAAGTAAAGTAAAAGAGCAACTGGTTGAAGAAATGGAGGCCTTTGAGGTGAAGGAGAAGTGAGTGTGCGTGGGAGCACCCCTGGTACGTGGACCAAAGTGATCAATGGGAGAAAACAGCTGCCAAATGTAGTTTCTTGCTGCCCTCTAGTGACTTTAAGAGGTAACTAAAAGTGTCAAGAACCGCCTGGTTGTAGCGCCGGGCTCCGAAGGGAGCCGCTCGGCTTGCAAAGTTAAACAGCAGGGAAATAATCCCGAAATATCCTGCTTTTTCTGGTTTCTGTATCTCCCGCAAGACACCCGTGGGAAGCTCTGGCACTCTATGAGAGAGAGTTCGGTGGGCAATTAGTCACGGAGCGCATTTGTCATTGAATAAGGTTATTTCCCAAAGTAGAGGCAAAATTAGAGCTGCCTTCTCCCCTCCATAGTATTGCTGCTCCAGACTGGGGCAGGTTTGGTTTCCTTTTGACTGTGCCCTTGGAATGTCTGCACAGACATGGGGAGAAGCCCCTGGTAAAAACTCTCCTAAGGGAAGTGGAGTTTTCTCAATAAAAAGGAGAAAAGCTCTTTCATTTTTGACCTTTCAAGCGCTTCAGGCTCACTTCATAACGATTGACTGTGGCCCATATAATTCCCCCCTTCTAACACCACCCCTTATGGAGAAGGATAGGAAGACTTAGCAAAGCAAAAAATCGGTAGATTGCTTGAAGTGCAATCTGTTTGGATCAGGTGTTTCTTGGCCTTCCCAGTTCTAGGAAATTAAAAAGATTGCAATTCATCTTCACTCTTAAAACTGGACTTACAGGTAAAAACATTAGGATTTTCTACAGAAAGTAATAGGAGAAGCTCCTATGGATCTTGATTAGGCCAAGCTGTCACATTAAAACTCGGGGGTCTGTTTACTCCTTCTGGAACAATATGATGAAGAGAATATTTTGTCTTGAAAATGTTTTTTTAAAGTTCATTGGAGCTTCTTTGTGTATGCTGCTGCTGTGGCCTGCTCCTCCCTGTACAAATACATCATGGGTATACAAGACGTTCTATAAACAGCTTTAGCAAGAACTAATGCCTTTGCATCATTCTGGAGGGCTTCTCCTCTCCATCTCTGAACAGCCACTTGCAAGAGCAGTGATGGAAACAGAGTATTGCAAGATGACTTTTCCTTCATATCCCCTTTCTCTTGCCTTCCTCCTGGCCTGCAGCTTTGCAGGGAGCCCCAGGCTTTGGCTGCTGAGAACAGGACACCTAGAAATACTATCCCATTACCATTAATTTAGTCTACTTTGTTCTCTGGCACCTCAGGGAGCGGTGGTGCCAATGGTGATAAATCATTTCTGCTGTGTGTGTCCTTGGGGGCAGCCACAATAATTACTTGGAGTGACCCTTGCTTTCAGCCATCATGAAAACCTTGCCATGATCCCAGAAGAGCTTAAATCCTTGATAGGATGTAAACTGTTGGCATCAAGGGCAGTGTGTGTAGCCAAACAGGAATATAATACTCAAACTACTGCCCTCCAACTTGTGTATTTTTAAAGCAAGGTTAATTATCTCTTGTTAAAGAGAACAAATGTGCAGTACTCTTAAAGGTGGTGATTGTTTTTCCGCCTATAATTTGTTGAAGATTACTACCAGGGAATTGGAGATGACTGTCCTCTTCATTGGAGTCTGGAAGTTCATTTGGACATGAAAGGGATATGTGTGTGAGCTAGGGGAGCTGACAGTGTGCTTGGGTGGGGGTGGGAATGGTAAGCTGGGAATGCTTCTGGGTCAGGCTGCCTCATAAGGAGGTAGTGGTGCAATACCTTCCTTCCCCCATTCACAGGAGGTGAGTCTGTCTTAGACATGATATTTCTGCTACACACTTTGAACATTGGGGAGGTACAAAATTGGACAGAAACAAAGTCAAACATCTCCTGGAGGTGTGCAGACGACTGACGGTGGAAAGTGCACAGAAAGCAAAGCTCTCTCTGAAGAGCAGTGCACTTCCACAAGGTGAATGGCTTTCCCACCCTGTGTATGGTGAAACACGTAACATTTCCATCCCTGCTACATGTACATTGGCTGACATTTCCTTCCCTGTCACATACCATGGCACTACATAACTAATGAAGCCCATCTTGGTTTAATGACCTCCTGCTTTGCCCCAGTAGGAAGCATAAGAGATATTCCTCCAAACTTTTGGGGTTGTGGAGGGTGCAGCATATAAGGGCGGTAGAATTGGTACTGGGCCCAGTTGGCTCCTGATGCACCTGGTGCTTTGCTCTTTTGCTGCTCCAATCAGGAGTGCAGCTTTGAAATATTTGAGCACACCACATCTGAGCTTTAATTCTGGAGCCATCAACGGGCTTGTTGTTTGTCACACTTAAAGATCCAGAGTTGTTGTGCAGGATGGATTTTATACTTTGACTCATCCCAGGGAGATAGTCTGGAGAAATTCAGCCCACAAATACCAAACCCCTGGCATGCACCACACAAGAGGTTTAATAATGGAAAATTATGAGTGAAAGAGACCACTCATGGAGCATTATCCAAACATTATGCTGTTGCACATTCACACTGCATATCCAGACTAGAAAGCAGACTCAGTTTGCAACAAGGAGTGTGTTTAACTTTTGCTGCTGCTTGCCTTGGTAACTTGGTGACTTCTCTGTCATTTGGAGTTGCCAGGTCAAGATGCAATGTCTTTGCCAAAATCATGGTATAACAAAGCCATAAGTAGTTGGCCTTGGGGCATAGCAGGAACAGGAGTGCATACCCCAAACTTTAGATGATGGTTCACAAGTCTCAGATGTTGGTGATATCAAACCCCAGTGTTTGCAATATCTTCCTTGCAACTAGAAAAGGGTTGCATTTCCAGAGCTGTTCTGTGCTACTTTTCACCTTTTGCTAGAATAAAGTCTGGGGAGTAGACTCTTGCAGAGATAATACTCAAGTTCTGGCCTTCTATCCCCCTTTTCCCCTGGCATTTTACCTGAGGATGTCAAAATGACCAACTGGCTTCAGTGATTCCAAAAACTGAATCAGAAGATGACTCCATTGAAGTTACTTTGGAGGCAGAGGAGAAAAAGAAGATGGTTATTTTATACGCAAACTTTAAGCCAGCCTTTCCTCATGCTAGGAACCATGTGCATAGCAAATATTCAGATCAACTTCATGGTCAGCTGCATGAGGACCAAAATCAGGACTTCAAAACTCCATGGAAAAATAACCAAATATGAGAAAATGCTTTGCTTTATTTGCATAGCAGGCAGAAAACCATGTGTACCCTTTGGTTGCAAGTGTATAAGCACACGGGTAGACTATAATCCTCTGACATTGCTTGAATTAAATGGATGGATTAAAAGAAAAAAGCCTGGCATTGTCTTGAGGGGATGGCAGGAGATTCAAGCTGGACAAGAAGCCTCAGTGATATTGCTGAAGTTTGTGTATTGAACCTAAAGCCTGCAGGCTGAATGTTGGATGCTAAGAAAGGACACATTACAGGGTTAAAGTTTCTGCCAGCTGTCTCTTATCAGTCACTCGGGATGCAGCTCCTCAAGCAGGGAGCTTGATTGAGAAGCGTGTAATTTTTTGTCGTGCCGGGCCAGCAGGGCTTGACTGAGGGCAACCTTCTCCAGAGGAGGCGACGCGTGATGACCTCTAGCGGTGGATACGTGCAGAAAGAAGGCAGACGCGATCGTGCTGGTTTTAAACGTTGCGATCAGTTCATTTCCAGCGGGAGGCACCTGCAGCCGTGTCCACACAGATTTAGAATCATAGAATCATAAAATAGTTAGGGTTGGAAAGGACCTTAAGATCATCTAGTTCCAACCCCCTGCCATAAGCAGGGACACCTCACACTAAACCATGTCACCCAAGGCTTCATCCAACCTGGCCTTGAACACTGCCAGAGATGGAGCACTCACACCCTCCCTGGCCAACCCATTCCAGAATCTNCATCTAGTTCCCCTGCCATAAGCAGGGACACCTCACACTAAACCATGTCACCCAAGGCTTCATCCAACCTGGCCTTGAACACTGCCAGAGATGGAGCACTCACACCCTCCCTGGCCAACCCATTCCAGAATCTCACCACCCTAACAGGAAACAATTTCTTCCTTATATCCAATCTAAACCTCTTCTGTTTAAGTTTGAGCCCGTTACCCCTTGTCCTGTCATTACAGTCCCTAATGAAGGGTTCCTCTGCAGCATGCCTATAGGCCCCCTTCAGATACTGGAAGGCTGCTATGAGGTCTCCACGTAGCCTTCTCTTCTCCAGGCTGAACAGCCCCTTTCTCAGCCTGTTTTCATATGGAGCTAGTTCATGTTCATTTTCTCATTGACTAACACCCCCAAGTCTTTCTCTGCAGGGCTGCTCTGATTCTCCTCTTTGCCCAACCTGTAGCTGTGCCTGAGATCGCTCCAATTTTCTGTTCAGCTTGGTGGCTAGGCGCTGGGTTTTCTCTCTCCACTGGATCATGGTTCCTTGCAGGTAATTAAAGAATAGCAGTGTAGGTGAATAAAAAATATTATCTAGGCAATAATATTTTGTCACTCTTCCCTGAGTCTTTATGGGTCTGAAGGCAGGCTCACTTTCATATAAATGAGAATGATTTTGTCCTTGAAATCCCCCTTTTCTTCCAATGCCCTTCAGGTGGAAAACCATTGTGGTTTGCATCTGATTTGTCCAATAGTTTTTGTGACAGGTAAAGAGGGACAAATTCCTGACACAATAATCCCAACCAGTCCTAACCATCTCAGCAGCATTAGCTGGTGTCCACACTTTCTGGCCTAAGGGAGCTATACTTCTGGACACCCTTGGCCAACTGGTGAGTTGTCTAGTTGAGAGAGAGGCTGGTCCTGCTGAGGGGAATTGTTTGACAAGCCTGAATTTTAACCATGAGTGGATTAAAGATGTTTCTGCATTTAGCATTTGTTCAGATAACTCATAAAATCAGAAACCAGGTGTTTCTCGAACTTCTTCCAAAGCGTGGATGATCACAGAAGTGGCTGAGACATTGGTAGCATTTGGTGTGCCAATGGGCATAGAATGGTTAGGATTGGAGAAGACCTTAAGCTCACCTAGTTCCAACCCCCCTGCCATGGACAGGGACGACTCACACTAGAGCAGGTTGCTCAAGGCACTATCCAACCTGGCCTTGGAGCATTCATAAATTACTTGGGCATGGGCCTGGCTCTTCTGCAGCTGTGATGGCAAAGGGACTCAGTGGTAATGGCTTGGCATCATGCAGCACTTGGGTGCATGGATATGCTGGTTCTAGGTCTACAGGGGTACTTTTTCAGCCTTGGTGTCATTCAGCTGTGCCTTAGGGGACCAAGCATGGGAAAAGGCAGAGGTACCTGTTGCAGATTTGACCTGTAACAGGGATTTGGTTCAAATCCACAGAGACTTGGTGTATCAATTTATTCAGGTTTATCTGTGTTCTACTCAGGATGGCTTGCTTAGAGTTTGATTTAATGTCTGTGGGATCTACCTGAGAAGGCAGCTCAGGGTTTGTTGACAAATGTCTGTATCCCAAGCCTCCCTGTTTTGCAGAGTTAGTAACAGCCCTTTAAAACATTCTCATTGAAGCCGTACTTTACTTTTTACATTATGGCTAAATATTATATGTATTCTTATTAAACATATAAATGTTCATATTGAATTAAGTTTGCCTATATTAATTACTAAGATGCTTGCTTGATAAATGTTGCCTTCAACTGCACCTTGACACACGTGGATTTTTTTGGTGTAAAAGTATTTTGAGTCCAGTTATACTTTTCCCTGATGCACAGTTAAATGAGAGTCCCAAGAATCTCCAGTCACTCTGTGCCTGTTGCACATATCATAGCGTTGGTCTCTGGCTGGAATCAAACCTCCACTGCGAAATCAGACTTCTGCATTCTTCCTTTTGGGAGTCCCTTCTGCTGTCTTCTCACCAGCACCTTTTTGCGGTGTGTGAGGGTTGACATAAGCAAATGTCCCAATTTTTGCATGGCTGCTGCAGTGGCAGCTGGTGGAGGTGCAGAACTGTAGCTGTGGCTTTAGCCTTCTTTCAACTTGGTTTTGCTACCGCTGCTGGTGTTGGGAGTTGCTGCTTTCTCGCAGCAGTGTTCAGGGATTTTTGGTACGCTGAAGGTAACAAATGTAGGTTATTGTATACTTGGCAAATCCACATGTATTTTGCATGGGTCTGTGAGTCTGCACAAGAGCAATTCTGCTGCAGTGATCACCCACAATGAACAAATGTGGGTAACTTTTCTAAGGAGCGGCATATCTGTGCATTCTGGAGAGAGAATACAGATCTTTCACGTTAAGCAGCCACCCCTGGATATTGGTTGCTCTGGGAAGGACCTCAATGGGTCATCTGCTCCACTCTGCTTCCCTAAAGAAGGGCCCAGCTTCTCTGAAAGCTTTGCTACTGTAGGTTTGCCTAAGCACTCTTAGAAGGGATGAAGCTCCCACTGCTTTTCCTCGGTTGGTTGCTCCTGTGCTAGCAGCCCTCATTAGAAAGCTGGGAGTCATTTCTGCTAATTTCTCACTTGTTCTTCTGACCTAGCAGTCTTGGCTGCTGTGGTGCTCTGTGGACATCTAGCTAGTGTCTGTGTTCAGTGGAGCTGAATTTGTTTGTAGTCATCTATTGAGAACAAAGTGAATCTCACCCCAGCCTTCACAGATGCTGACTTCAGTAGATGCCTACAGTGTAGACACCTGTGTTTAATCAGACTAATCCCATTTATGTTGTTTAACCTGATTATTTTCCTCACTAATGTGGTGCTGCAGGATACCTGTTCCATGTCTTCAGTATGAAAAACAGATTTTCTTGGATAAAAATCTTTTAATTCTTAAACTGTTTCCATTGCTTCTTTCATTTCTGTCTCCTCTGAAAAAAATTGCTATCATTTAACTTTATTTTTCTCATAATCAATCTCTTGGAGGCCTCTGACTGTGGATCTGTGCTAAATACTTTCCTCTTAGTCCTTATCTTCCATGAAGTGTGATGTCCAAAACTGGAAACTGTGCTCCAGCTGAGGCCTTATCCACGCTGAGCAGAAGGAACAGATTGCTATGTACAGAAGCAACAAATATTCTTCCCATTTCCTCTGCTGCTTTCTGAAATCGATCTTTTCAGTGTTTCCAGAAAACAGTCAGTGCTCTGTCATACATTTGCTCCTCAAAATCCACCCTGAAGTTTTGGTAATATCTGGGTTTTGTGTGGATTGAATCACTGCCCATCCCTCTGTCCTGCATGGTCCAGGGTGCACAGTTTCACACACTTCAGGAACAATGTTTATGTGCATAATGACTCTGTATGTGGACAAATGGGCTGGGGTAGCCTGGGCCTTCCACTTCTGCTCCAGTCCCAGCCAGATCATGGCTTGGCTTTCTTGGCTTGGTATAGCACCTGAAGCAGCCTGGGTTAGGGTCCGTCTCAGAAACTATTTGTACATCTGTACTGTTGTGATTATTCATGGTCATTCCTGAACTAACAGGAGAGAGGAGCTACTAATGGGGTGTTTTCTGGGTGTGAGGTTCCTTTTTTGTTTTGTTGCATTTTGCTTCTAAGTAACCTTAGCCAATTATTCCTCAGGAATAATTTATTTTCCTAACTTTTCAAAGGTTTCAGAGTTAGACTTTTGATGTAGGCTAAAATTTATTTCATAGGACATTTATAGTATTTTCGATTGATTTATTGGTCTGTAAAACATGTATTTCCTCATACTTTTAACTAAATACAGGTAGGAATTTTTAAAGGAATCTGGGGTTTGGTTTTATTATAACCTGATGTGTTCCTTCCACTGGAGGGAGAGTACGAGGGGCACCTTGACCAAACACTACAGCATCACTTCTATGAGTGTCTATTTATCTTCCCTGTTAGTCCAGACTCAGGGTTTATAAAACTGAAAATCTCAAAGCAATGTCTGTGTTTAGATTTGACTCTGCAAGGGAGGAATGGATGGAGATTAGAAGGTAGAAAGCAATTTGAGTGAAAGCAACCATGAAACAATAGAATCGCTGTTCTGAGAAAAGAAAGGAGTGAAAGAAGCAGAAAAAGGGTAATGAACTTCAAAAAGCAGACGTCAACAAGCCTGGGAAACAGGTAAATGTGTGTCTTCTGGGAAGATAATCCTGAAGATAAATGAACTGTCAGTTACTGAAACTGCCGTTAACAAAAGCAGAATGGTAAGCTATCCTGATGTGAAAGAAAGAGGAAACCAAGCAGGAGACTAGCATCCGACTGCACTAGAAGCCAAGACCTAAAACTCAAAGGGGCTTAAGAGATAGGTAGAAACAGGGACTTTTATCTGAGTGACTGCAACAAGGCAGCATAAACATGCTTGGGGTGCAATCAGAAAAAAAAATCCCATGAAAAACCAATTAAGAAAAAAATAAAATCCACCACCTTCCTATAAACAGGCAGAGGAAAATCTACTTTAATGAAAAGAAGTACAAATAGCAGATGGTGCATAGGGGCTGGAAAATTCAGCATTTTCTTTGCTTCCTTTTTGTGAAGAAAGTATGTTGTCAAAGTCAATTGAAACTTAGAGAAGCTGAGTATATTCAGACCAGCAGGATAAGGTGAAGAGGAAATTAACTTCAGAGGTCTCAGAGGTCTGAAGATAAATGAGGATGATTCCTATCTCTGAAAAGGTGGGGAAAAGAGAGGCTGGAAATGTTTAACCAGGTTGCCTGACACTGGAAAGATACCTGAACAAATTTTTTAACACTCCTTGTAGTATCAGAAGGATTTACAGTGTTGTTAAAAACCCAACCAACATGGGTTTGTCGTGAGCAAATCATGTTGAACCAGGCCAATTCCCTTCTCTGATGGGAATCATCCACACAGGTAAGGGGAAAGCAGTGAGTGTGGGATATCTTGTTTTGAGTAAGGCTCTGGGGACTGCCTTATAAACTAGTAGCAAAGCATAGTACAGGAGAAATGGCTGGTTGTGGAGTCTGTATGTATCTCTCTTCAGAGAGAGGCAGCCTCTGCCACACTGCTGGTGTCCTAGTGGACTCCAAATGTTTCTTCTCCATCCATATATCCAGTTATGCCACTAATTCACTGCTGTATGAACAAATTGTATGCCTAAAAATAATGATATGACCTCAGGTAGCATGAGGCTTGCTGTGCTCCGGCCTAAGTCTGTTGGTAACATGGATGGCTCTCACTAAAAAAGGGCACTTCTCACTTTGACAGGTTGTAGGAAAGAAGTATCCCTTTCAGCTCTGCAGGGCTAAGTCCTTGGTGAAGGAGAGTGCAATTCTGGAAAGCACTGTTAAAGAAAGACAGAGGCAAAAATATTACAATAACATGGGGCTCAAAAGGCAAGATAAGGCTCAGAAAACACTGTACAAGAGCTGAAACTCGTTCCAGCTATGTAAACACGGGGAAACACTACTGATGGTCTGTGTGTGTCTGAAAATGACAAATGCAATGAAGGTCAGTGGATGTATGTGTGCCTTGAGACACAGCAAGAAGAACTGCACTGTGCTAGTGGCAAAGGCTCAGAAAAAAGGGTCTGAGGCTCCTGCTTTTCCCAATTCCTTGCTCCATAAAGCATTTAGAACTCTCCTTGGGGCTGCTTTGCAGCCCTGGATGTGTTTGCCATGCAGGCACAACTACATCAGCAGCACGCAGAATGATGTGGCATTGCTGCACAGTGAGATCAGGAAAGCACACACTGTGCATCAGATGTAAAAATTAGAAAGCTCTTATGTATGAAATGACTCCTGACACAATTGTGGTCAGCTTCATGGCTCTTATCACCGGGCTTTTTCAAGGAGTGAGAGCACATTTCCTCCATCTCATGCAGGAAGGAGCTCATTATTCCTTATTAATTAGGTCTTCAATCACTAATCTGTTATGTACCTTTCCAGCAACTGTTTACAGATAAGTGTTGTAGGATCTAATTGATGGAGGATAATTAGCTCCTCCCTAATTAGAGTGAAGTGTGCTTCTTTTCACTCTGTGGATGATCGCTTATGAATGAAAGGCCACAAATGGAAAGCTTGAGATGTGCAATGTGTCAGGAACTAATTTGCTTAAACTATTTTTGAAAGCTTGTTCAATTAATACCCAAGTAGTAGGCTTATGCATGAGTGTGTGCAACTGACTTGAGTTGTAGGCAGGCGTGTGGTTGCCATAGACTTGAGAGTTAATGTTATCCTCTATTACTGTAGGCTGCGCAGGCACCATGAGCAGTGGTTCCACAAGCATCAGCAAAGATGATACAACAATTGGAAGTAAAACAAAACCTTCGGAAAGTTTTGGCTGTGGCTTCATCATTGTACAAAATTGTCTCAAGACTGAAAAAGATGAGTTCATGGCAGCCTGCAGCCAAGTGGTGGGTAGATTTTAAGATGTGTTTTCTGTTCTTTTTTGTGCCTAGCCTCTGAAACTTGCAGGGGTAGCTTATTTCCAGGGAACAGATATTCAGCATCCTTTGGAAACCAGGTGCTTAAATACAGTTGGACACTGAAACTATCATCAATTATCCAAAAAGCTTCTCTACAAAGACTCTAGATTATACTTTCTATAAGACAGCTATAGGTTACTGTCATAGTTGTTCTCTATTACAACACTTCCACTTCTTTTCAAAGCATGACCACTTTTGTCTGTGATGGCCTATGCTCTCCTGGCTACAAAAAGAAAACTGGAGATTAGCTGAGCTGCTTTCTGTGGGTGGATGGATATTCACTGTGAAACGCAGATGTCGAAGCTTGGAGTATGTGCTGATGTATCTGAAACCTTGTGGGAGAATATACAGAGCTTATACAATTAAAGAATATGTGGATTCATAATACAGCCTAAATGCAGATGTGACCTTGTAGGCAGATAAGCTTTTTGTGTGGATGGAACTGATGATAGGGATTTGACCAGAAGCCTACAGCTCAAGAGCCCTTTGAACTTAATAGAAAGCCTCTCATTGACTTTCCATGTACTTTGGATGGAATGATGCAGCTAGAAATACCAAGAGTGGATAAGTAGGCCTCCTCTCCTATTGTGAAAAAAGTCTTGAAATTGTGTCCCTTTTTGAAGCTCCAGAAAACAAGCAAACAAATCCCATAAAACCCTTCCCTCCTCTCACTTCCCCTCTCCCAGGTTTAAATCAGTTTAAAACTTGGGAAGTTACGTTTTGCCGCAGTGCTGCTGACCTGATATACTGAGTGAGACAGAAGCTGGGGAGGCAGAAGAGGACACAGATGAGGTTAGGATTACCTGTAGATTTCTAATGTTCCTGAGACTGAAGAATTGCTTCAGTTCCCTAGAAGCCTAATACTGTTAATCAGGAAAGAAAGATTTCACTGTTTCATTACTTGCATCAGCTGAAACTCAAGGAAATTACTTGGGTCTCATTATCAGATAAAGTTAAGATGCCAGTATGAAAGAAAACTCTTTTTCACACTCAGGTTGAGAGTAATTTATTTTTCCTAGCTTATATTTTAAAAATAGAGAGCAAGCACAGGAGAATACAATAGAACTGCACAAAATCTGGAAACCACAGATCTGCTTTGATACAATAACAGTTTCCAGCCTCTCTTTTATCATTATAACCATTCCTAGGTATGGTGGGAAGAGATTAGAGTGGCAAGCCAAGCAGCGCATCTGTCCACTGCTAGGAGCTTGCCCTACTCCATTATTTCGTGCAGCCTGCAGCTGTAAAAAGGGTTATTACTGTCACCGGGATCCGAAGCTGCTCAGTGTGCCTGGGGGCTGCTCTATGATTGGAGGAGAGTGTAACTTTGCAAATCCATTTAGGAAAGCAGGGGTAGACCCTGCATCTTGGTCTGGTCCCTACGTGTTCCCTTGAGGAGAGTGACCCTGCACACCTTCCCTGGGGCAGAGTATCTCTCCTTGGCATTGGTATGGTGCTTGGAGCTGGAGCCTGAACCCTGTCTAAACTCTGCGCTGACTGTTGCTGCATAGACGGGGATGCCTGGGAGAGCCTGCTCACTGCCTCCAGCATCCAGCTGGTCCTCGGGCACCCTCCTACCCTGCTGCCTGGGGGGAGGCTGGGAACAGAAGTGTGCTCCTAGCAGAGGTGGCAGCAGGCTGTGAATAGCTTCTGAGTGGGATGGGTAGTGTGTGTGTGTGTGTGTTTTAGTGCTGCAGAGGCTGAGTCCCAGAGACTGTAAGTCCTAAGAAAACTCCTTGCTGTCAGTCATCTGGGCATTTTCTCCTGGGAAATCTTGTTATAATGAAAGCTGAGCTGAAGGACTCAGTTACGTTCTAGGCAATGGCTGGTTTCCAGTGAGGTTTTGATGCCAAAGTTCAGATATTTTTCTTTTCCTTGAAAAACACAGCGCTGACTAGCTTAGGCTGGTTACAAGATGGGAGTTTACAGAAATAGGATATGCCAGCAGGGATGACAGCATGAATGTCCCTTTCCCTTGTGCCATTAGAGAGAGAGATGCAGCTGCCAGCTCAGGTGCCTGAGCCCAAAGCAGGACTGAAACAAAGGAGAAGCCCAGCCAGGTTCTTGCTTTCCTTTTAAATAACTTAGTAAGTACTTGGCAAAACCTATGGGAGTCTCAGTGGTGAAATGTAAAACGTTCCTGACCCCTTGAGTCCCCAGCCACATCTGAGCAAGGATATATGACTTTCTCAAGTGAGCTGAAACATGCTAATTGGGAAGTGCCATGAACTGCACTCTGCTGCGCTTTACCAATGTCCATCTTTTCCTCCCTGAAGTGGGGATGTGGAGGGACTTGGTTTATAGCCCAGAGGAAGACTGGACTGTCAGCACTGACTGAAAGAGGAGGAGCACAAGGCCTTCATTGGCTGGTCTTGAAGGTTGGTGTTGGCTAAGGCAAAAACTCACCCAGTCTTTAAACTAAAGAATACTCTTTGGATGTGCATCATTGTCATTGCAGCACTTTTTGCTTTCTCTGTTTCAGTGACAGTTATCAGAATCGGTCTGCTTTTTCTACATTAGCTAAATTTCACATAATGACCAAAGCCAAAAGTTGAGGTCTTTAAGGTTATTCCACTTTGGAGAAAAGGCTAACAGAGAGTTTGCTTGTCTTTGAAGTCAGGCTGTACCTCCCATGTACAAGGTTGTGTTAACCTGAACTTGGTAGCAATCAAACAACTAGAAGTCCGTATCTTTATTGAAAATCCCAGTTTCCAGTACCATACTCCTAGGTCAAACCCTTGTTCTCCACCACTGTCATGGCCTGTGTACTGTGGCATACCTATGAAGAGCCTTTCTCCTCCTGCAGCTGGATCAGCTTGTCTCCAGTTTCCTCTGTCATCCTGGCTTTTTGAAACAGAGCTTAACCCTATTCCTTTTAACTGAGAGCCCTTTAATTTTTAAGGCATCTTATCTGACTTGTTTTAGGAGGATATGTATGCTCAGCTTTCCTTTTCCAATAATTTGTAAAGAGTTAGATCTAGCACTTTCCACAAAACTTAAATGATAATATCAGATATGATAATGATATGGATCAGACAACCTGATTTTTTGGCAGCTAAGGTTATCTGCTCTGGCTACAGAAATTGTGCATGCATATTTGGGTACATGACTTAAATTTTCAGCCCTCTTTTCCTAGTGGGAAAGAGGTCCAAAATGTCAGCATACAGCTACGCCTCTGCTCCACAACCCTTGCAGTCACAAGCAAGGGGCTTGTGTACTTTGCTATGCTCCGTGGGCTCCCCACCCTCTTGAGCCCAAGGTAGCTCACAGCACACAGGGAAGCAAGCTGAGGAGGGATGGGAACGCAATTAAATCAGTGCTGTGGACATCTACGTATGCTCCAGAAGGCCTGTGCTTTCAAATCATTGCTGTTCCTTTTTTAAGCAACTTGGCATATAAATGGTGACCCTCCCCAAGCTGAGGAAAGGAAGCTCAAATGCAGTTTTTGGGAGGGCAAGTTGCTCCTTTCTCTAGCACTGGCAGGTAGCTGGTGTCTCTCTGAAGTTTGCCTTTATTTAGTTTTTTTCAGCACATGAGGTGCAAATGAAAGGCAAACAATATGGGTCAGGTGTGATGGTCTTGGATAATTAACAGCTGGAAATAATTACCTGCTACCAGGAAGAAGCATGATGGATGGAAGTAAGGAGCAGCTGTGTGGTATCTTCAGCTGGCTGCTTGCAAGGGATGTGAGGTGGGGGGAAGTGACAAACACCCAGAGACATTGCTTGGAGGGGCTCTGGGGCTGGGGCAAAATGTAAGTGCTAGTAACAGGTCATGCTACAGCAGCCTGCTGGAGAAATTCTTCTAGGGGTGCTTCTTATTGCAAGACCCTCATGCTTCCTTCTGGAAAATCTAATATTAGCCTTGGCTGTCAGCAACACAGATATTTTCCTAATGCGCAATGTGGGGAGCCTCTGCTCCACTCTTTTTACCCTGGGACTGCGAGCAAATGTGCCCTGCTGCCTTTCAGTGTGGTCTGAAGCAGGAGCTTCTTCTAAACAAGAGGATAAAGAGGTAGCAGGCTATAGCCAGCCCAAGTCCATGTACAGGAGCAGAGGTCCTCGGGCAGCTCTGGGATGCTGTGCCCAGGGATTGGGATGAGTCAAGTCAGAGAGTCTTCACTCTATCCAGGTTAGCAGAGCCAGACTCAGGTATCATGGGCTGTTATATGGCTGGGACAATTCCCACCAACTTCTCCCCATGGCTATTTCCTACAGCTGGGAATGGAAGAAGGAGCTGGGGGATTGCTGTCATTGAAATGCACGAGAATCTCCTCCATAGCCAGGAGGCCAGTGAGGAGCCCGGGAAACTGTTCCCCTTAAATAGTTAACCGGCTGCCTCTCCACAAGCACAATGTCACATTGAATTTGAAACAGGGAACTTTTTATATTTTCCCCCTGATTGTGCTGGCACCTGGCAGATGCCTATTTACCACAGGCATCAATACACATAGTAATCAAAGGAAATCAGAGGCACAGATTAGCAACAGCTGCAAGTCATTAGTGGCAGCCATGGGAAAGCACAGCTCTGCACCCAACTTTGAAATAACCAATATGAGTATTGCAGAGCACGAGGGTTACCGCAGGGCACTCTGCGAACACCACAGAAAGCAAACAATTGCCTCGCTTGTCTCTCGAGATGGCTTCTTCCCTCTCCCAAAGGCAGCGCTGCATTATCGATGAATCAATCACGCTTTATTGGCCCATTGAATGTTAACTCTTTGGGAGGCTGAAGTTTGCCGACCGGGAGTTTGTCAGCACTGGAGAGCGGGGTCGCTACCTGTACAGATTTTCTAGTGATTCTTTATTTCATCTGGGCTGATTGCTGGTATCTTCGGCAGTATCTCGACATGAGTGAGAGGGCTTGGGATCTCTGAGAGTTAATGCCTACTTTACAGGAAGTTTCATTGGAGCTAATGTAGAGCAAAAGCCAACCAAAAGACTTATTTGTGTATCTGATTTCTTTAATCAATTCATTTTGAACCGGAATAGAGTCCAAATTTTATTTAAAAACTTGGTGTTGATTGAAATTTCCATTGCAGATTTAGGCAGCTTGGATTTCTATTTTGATCGGTCTCCGGAAAAGCTGATTTTACTTCAAAGCATCTCTGACTCTCGCAGGAGCAGGAAGCTGCTGCCCTATTAATAGAGAGCAGAATCCAGCATTGCTGAGGTGATGCTGCTCCCCAGCAGTCCTTACCTGCCCTCCTCCCTCCTCAGCTCAGCAGGGCTTTCACCATCACAGGCACAGTAACCAGGTATGTACATGGTCTTTGTGGTCCATGTGAAGTGCTTTCAAGTGCTCCTGCCAGACAGCAACCCATCCATGCCTTCTGCTTGCCCAGCTGTTGGCCACCACCATGAGGAGTTGGGAACATGTGAGAGGATCGACAACAAAAACATGTGCAAATGCTGATCTCCAGTACTCCAGTACCCCTTGACCTTTTCCTGCCTTTTCTCAAGTAGGGGAATAAGAGGAAAAGGGATGGGAGGAAGGAGGGTAGCTGTAGAGACTGGAGAAATGGCAAGCTGGGGGGGGAGAGAATAAGACTTTTCCACAAAGGCTATCTCCCATGGTAAGCCTGACCCTCGTAACCCCTGGATCTCTTTTCAGTCCCAAATTCTTGTTATCCTCAGCTCCTTGGCTGCATCTCCCACCACAGACACATACTTTATTTCTTACCTGCACTCCCAGAACTCACTAATGGGTGAGGTTTGGTCAGACCTAAATTCCTCCAAACTTTCTTCCTATATTCGCTCTGCTGTTATTGGAGAACTTGAATCTGCTTTCCCCAGAGATAACAGATAAGATTTATGTGGAGGCAAAAGTAGAATTTAGCCTTCTCTCCCAAGGCTTCTTAAGATGGCTCTGTGAACAATATGGAATGCACAAATAGAGCATTAAAAATAACAGAGCAAAGTATGGTTTTAAAGTAAAAGTTAATAGTCTCACAGGATGCAGCACATCGCAAGTGCTTGCGTCTCCCAGTGCTAAGATGAACGCAAGGAGAAAAGAAGGTGGAGGAATGTTAGTTCTGCTGCTCTCTTAGTCCTGAAGATGTTTCCAATTATAAACTAATTTTAAGGTCACAAAAGCCTGTAGTGAGCAAGACAGGTACTTGTGAGGGGAGTTTCATTGCTGCTGGCTGCATGAAGTAGGGTGACTTTCTGCATGGCAACTAGGGAAAGCAGAACAGCTTTGAGAAATGTCCTAGTTAAGTGTTTGTTTTTAAAGGACTTTCTGATTTGCTCTTAGGTTTGTGGGATAGAATAGTAAAGTGCCCTCTTCATTCTTATTTTGTTGTAAAGTTGAGAATAAAGGAAACTTCGATTTTCTGAAGAACTATTTTTATTTTTTTTCTTTCAGTAGGAGACTTTGTTTTCTGTGTGTCTTTCTATCTTCAACTTGGGTCTTTAAGTACTTTACTTGCTGAGGTAGAAGTCACACTGATTTTTGTGTTAGTAATTTCATGCAAGCCTTATCCTCCTGCGGCTCAACTCAATATAGTCTCACTGGCTGGAGTTCAAAATATGCTGTGCTGTGCTCACTTGTGATGCTCAGGTGATCTAGGCTCTTCTCTGTCTTTGCAATTCCTTCTGCATCCTGTTCCAGCTAGATGTGCTGATCCAGACACATGCTGGCTAATAATTGGAGAATGGTGCATGATAGTTTGTACCTACACTGTGAGAGGGACTTTGTTGTCAAAACTGGCAAATAGTCATATAAACACTACGCCTTCAGGGAAATTAACTTCCTATCTTCCTGGTGTTTTTTATTCTTGTTTTTCCTTCTACATACAACTGTCAAGCTCATGTTAAAGGGACTATAGTCCATCTCTGAAATATTAGTAGAATCAGTGCTGGTGTGCAAAGAAAGTCCAAGGGAAGGCCAGAGAAATGGTGAGCGTGTTGTAAGATCTACTTATTCAGATCTTGTGAGATCTAAAGAAGTTAGTGCATTCAGTATATCAGAAACAGTCTGAGGGATAATTTGATTACTGTATATAAGTACTTATATCTGGAAGAGGTAGACACCTTTTCCAAGATGTTTTTTTTCTGTGGAAGAACTGACGGCAGGTCCCTGCAGGTTATGTGAGCTCAATTTTGATAAGAGAGACAGTGTTCCAGGAATTTGAACAGTGCAAACAGAGGGAGCAGCTCAGCAGAGGAGAGCTTCACTTGTAGCTCTGCAACGACGAAAGTGGAGGAGGGGGGAGAATGGTAAAAAAACGATGACCAAGAAAACCCCAACCCAAGCTTGTGGCTTTTTTCAAACAATAACGTTGCGTGTGGGCACAGTGAGTGCTTCTTGGCACAAGGGTTCCTTCATTCATGACCATCGTTGTGGATCTTCAGGAGAGAAAGGTTTCTTTTGACAGGGTAGCAGTGCTGTGATTGCTGTTGGGACACAGGCTGCAGAACAGATCTCAGGCCTGTGGAAGTGGTAGGACTTGTTCTTCTGATTGTTTAGCTCTCTTTTTGAATTTTCTGTGAAATGTCCTGGTCACTAGAGCCATCCTTGTGCATAGAGCTCTCAATGGGGGATCTGTACCCTGGAGATGGGGTTGATTACATAATGCCTGGAGTCAAAATGATGTGTGAGGTCAAGCTATTGAATTTCCAGCCATCACAGGGCTGTGGCTTTTGGTAATGCCATCAGCCCTTCCAACTCTTTGTTTCATCGTCAACAGTGATGTAGGCACTTGCACCAACCTTTCCAAAGTTCGAAACCAGCAATGTGTGGGTGATGTGCAACACCTTGGTATAGGTAGGATAAAGTGGTCTGTCAGAATTTTCCTATCAGCAGTTAAGCCAATGTTACATATAAAATATGAATCTCATGTGACAGCCCTTAATTTCCATGTATCAGGTTTTGTATAAAATGTAGAGTTGGGTACTACCTTTCATAACAAGGTGCTATGAGTACCACTAGTGCTTTACTTGTACTCAGAAAAACATGTAGCTTCTATATTTTATGTATGTATATCATGCATGCAGAGCCCACAGAGAGATGGGGCTGTGAAAATGGAAAGCTTATTTTGTCTTCTGTAATTAATGATTTTTATGCTAGAACAAAGTTTCTCAATGTTTTCAGCTTTTTAATTTTGAGTCTATACAAATGAGTAGGTGAAAAGAATATGCATGAAGGTTTGATAAGGCTTAGGAGAAACCAGGACCTGGATTTGTGCTAAATGATTTCAGTCAGTTTCTCTTTATAAATTAAAAGCTGAAGTTTATCACTGCAGTTCAAATTCTTTCTTCAACTCAGCCGCTTTGTAAAAGAGTAAGTGATGTTTTGGTTGTTCTATTCTCTACTGTGCTTACAAAGCTACTTAAAGCACTGACTGTAACCTTGTAGCTGGGAAATGAAACCCATCATAAAGCATGTAGACTGGTTTACTTGTATGAAATCTGTCACACAGAGGTCACTAACTTTCATCTCAAATAGTGCTTGATGGGGAACAGTGGTCCTCACCAAGTCCATACCATCCTAGCCTAGTGTAGGTAGTCTGAGCTGCACTTGGTTGGTCTCCTCTTTCTAGGGACTGCAGAGGAAACTTGGATTTCTGAATTTAGCTGCTGTAAATAATGTCCAAGTTGGATGGCTGAAATTGCTCTAAGAGGATGCTATGAATACCCGTCTTTATGTAGCACTGGCATCTCTGTTCAGGAGGGCCTTGAATGGAGCATCTATGCTGACTTAACTGCTTTTCACATCTGTTGGAGGCTGTATGTATGTACCCTTTCAGGTCAAGAAAAATGATTTTGTAAAAACCTTGCTGTTAAAATGACTAGCTGCTCAGGATTAAAACCCAGAATGATTCCATTTTCCACTGCTGACAAGGATCTCTAAGTCTCCATGAGCACAAATACTCAAGAAAGACTATCTCATTCCTTCCAGAGAGCTGTAGTGTCTTTGAAAAATCACACTTTTTACTTTATTTTATTTTTTTCTTTATTTAAAGCCCTGGGGTGCTTTGCAAGATGCTCTTGGATCTGATTCACTGTGTGAGTGTGCTTGTACGTGTAGGGGGAATGAGGCTGTGTTGCACATAGCCCTAGAGGCCTCATTAAATTGTGATGTGTGGTGTCACATTTCAAACCCGCAGTTCTTGCTGTCCCTAGTTTAAAACTTGATGCAAATGAAATGATGAGTAATGATGGTCCAGAAGCTGTCTTGACAGAAAACATGTGCAAAACAATGGCTGAAATGATCTCAAACACCTACTTGGTTTACGTCCTTGGGTTTTCCACTTGCTCAACTCCAAGACCATTGTATTTGACTTGTCAGAGGTGTGATGTGCCCTTTATGCCCCTTCAAAATATAAAGCATCAGAACTTAGTAGGCACTTTGGAAAATGCTCCTGATGACTAATGTGTGACTGGCTGGGATATGTTTGGTCATGTCTTTACACTCTCATTTGTGTTTCCTCAGGAAATATGTCAGAGCTGTTATAATGAAAGTCAGCATCTGTTTGTACTCATTTAACTAAAAGAAATGTCCAAAAGAAGGTCAGCAACTCTCTTGGACCTAAGAGAATAATTAACAATGGATTTTTCTACTATGCAATTGTAGTTTTCCATTATTTGTCAGTTATCTGAAGCCAACTTATAAAATGTGTCAGCACTGAAACAATTATTCACAAACAACTACTTGACAAAGAGTTTGAAAGGGCGCTGGCAGGTGGTATGGAGATGGCATGTTCTCTGCCTGGAGGAGGACCAGCAGGGTCATGCCGTGGCAGAGAGTGGGCAGGATGCATGGTATTGGGCTAACCTTGGTGCAGAGCAGAGGCTTTTCTCAGCCACACACAGTTACTCTTCCTTTCAAGGTGTGCTCTTGATACCACCAGAAATCCTCAGCTTGGCAGCAACAGGCTAGACTTGGCGTTTTAGAGGATGCAAGTTGCTGTTTGCTCACAAGAAATAATTTTGTGAGGTGTTTTAATATCAAGCTATCAAGACAAAATGACCAGAAAACCAAAACTGTCCCTGTGGCGGGAGAAAGCTGTCCTTATTCACAGTGCTCGTGAAATCACTTCAAATGGTGACTCAGTACAGCTGTGTTTCTATTTATTGATTTATTCTCAAATGTGTTCTGTATGTTCTTCAGCCCCTTTGGAGCTGACCCAAAGAATATGCATGAAGAAGATGGAAGAATGATATGCTGGTGGTGGTTTAGTGAAAGGCTGGTTTGTGGAAGGCTGAATTGAGATGCAGAATTTGCACCACAAAGTGTTAAATTATCTCCTTTACTTTGAGCATGCTGGCAATTCCTCTCGTAAAAGAGAACTATCAGAAATATCTATCTATATCACATTCAGGTCCAACTCTTTCCTCATATGAAATACTAATATAAAACAGGAATGTTTAATATTTGCTGATCTGTGTGCTCAGTGTACTACTCAAATAATGAATGACAAGAAAGTTGATTTTATAGTGAATTAATAGATTATCTGATGCAATCTCTGACTTGGCAATACCTTAGAGGAGAAAATAAGTCTGTATCAAATCCAAAAGTGATCTGACTTCTTTTTTTTTCCTCTATTAGAAGGAATAACAGACTCCTTAATATCAGAATTATGATTCTCATCATGCTATAGCATGTTTTCTGCTTAATGGGACTTACAGGTAATGCCTTTGTAGAGTCTACCTCATTTTTAAGCTCCTGATTTTGTGTGTGACTAGATACAGTAACTTGTTAACTTTTTCTGTTCTTGTGTGTGTCTTTTTTCTAGGAATACTTAAAAGTGTTGAAGCAAGAGGAACTTTCTATAGATGTAAAAGATAAGCCTGGCCCTATCTAGATTAAACTTCAGGGGCATGATTCAAAGAGGACAAGGATGCAATGTTAATGAATTGAGCTTGAGTACTGGCAATCAAGTTAATTCCTCAGGATTTGTTTGATCAAGTATTACACTGACTAGTAAATACTCCTCCACCTGCACCAATTCCTTTTAAATTTTGTTTGCATAGTTTATGCTTAAGTGGATTTAAGATATCTTCAGAATAATCTTGTTGTGAAGAGGCTGCCAGAGGACAAGAACAGTCTTTCCTCATTGGTTTACTCTTTCCACAGCTCAGAGAATCACAGCTAATTGATACTGTTTCCATTTTAATTACACATAATTTTTCTGTTTTGCTACCCAGGGAGCCAGGAGAAGAAAACAATACTCTGTCTACATACAAATCTTCCAATCAACAGTTTAAAACCTTTATGTCCCCAAATTTGTTCTTTATATTTCAAAATGGAAATGTACGTGCTTGGGTTGGTCCTTACAAGATTTCATTGAGTGGGGTTGTTGCTGCTGAAGTTCAGACCTGTAATTTAGGGCAAGAAGCTTCTCCCTTCCTTTTCCTGTATGCTGGGGCTCAGGTCAACATTCAAGGCTGATGTCTGTGTTCCCAGCTCCCCTGTTTTTTGGGAACAAGCATCCTATAAACAGTAAATGTTGTGGTCCATGTGTAGCTTGTGCTTTAACCGAGTCCTCTTCTGTGTTGTCTTGCCCCACAGTCTGCCCCTTGCAGGAATGGCAGTATCTATAGTTTGGTAAATGCTGTGGTGCAGATATATGGAATGTAATATTGCTAGCACTGGTTGCATGAAAGACAAGGAGGGAAAGAGTGAATATAGACAGAGAAAGACAGGGTGGGGAAAGTTAGTGGCTTTGGAGGATGGAGCTCTCAGGTGGAGATGACTTTTGGGGGTGGTGGGTATGGGTGGGATGGGTTATGCTGGAGCCAGGAATATGCACAAGAAAAACGTTCTTTGTTCCTTCCCCTCCCCATCTGGTGGTGGAGTCAGCAGAGACCTATGCAAAAAAGCAGCTTTTGGAGGGAGAGTGGGACCTCCTGTAGAGAGGAGGAAAGGGGGAAGGCTAAGAAGTATTTTTAGTAGAGAACTGCCCATGTTTCCATGCACGATGGCAAAGCCTGCCTGCTTCAGCTTGGAAAAGTAAATATTGGCTGGGGAAACAGTGCTCCTGATGCACTGAATTTTCTTTCCTAATGTTGGTGGGCTCAACCCTGTGGGCCTGAAGCTCATATCTGGTCAATCTAGAGGCTTCAGAGGGCAGGAACGCTGCTCTGATGCCTTGCCATGCCTTTTCTGATTAGCGAAACCAGGCAGTCTGTGCCCAAGCAAGCCTTACTGCAGCTTTATGATGAATAGCTGAAAGATGTGACCCTATAATGTGACAAAAATAATAAGGCTTTTAAAGAAGCCATTACACAGTGTCAGCTGTGCTTTTTCTTTCTCATGAGAAACTTCTTCAGCACAGGTAGAGCAGTCAAGTCCAGTGGTTTGGAAGGGTAGGGGATTCTGGCACCTTAGTGCACAGAGGTGGAAAGCTATCACTTAGGGTGAGCACAGAGTGCTGTGGGTCTGCTGCTGACAGTAGGGCTTCCCCACTGCCCATGACTAGGATGGCCTTTTGCCCTGGGGTCTGTGGCATCTCTCTTCTTTCTTCTTTTCTTCACTTTCTCTCTTAAACTCTTGCAAATCCATCTGTTTGTACCAAGGCTGGTGATTAATGCAGTAACTCTTATTAGGTCAAAATAGCTGAGATCATGTGGCAATTACACATGCATGCTCACATGCACGCAGAAGGGTTGTTTTCACCCCCTGAGCCCCCCCTTTTTTCATCTCTGGAACAAAACATTCCCTCACAGCTCAGAGTGCTGCCAGCAGCTGCCCAGCTGGCAGGAGCAGAGATGTTAATGCTGTCAGTGAAAGGATGAGTCACTTTGCAAAAGTTATTTAGGAGGGTCATCCTTCTTGTCCCCTTTCCCCTCCAGCAACTGATCCTTTTGGATTCATCAGATGCTGGAGGTCTGCATTGGCTGCTGCCCACAGGGAGCACAATGAAGGCTTTTCAGGGCAAGGAGGTTCCTTCTGGGAGTCACAAAAATGACTAGTCCAATGTTTGACTGATCTGTTGGTATCCTGAAAAAGCTTCTGCCTGTCTTGGAAACATGTGATACTAGCTCCAAGGCTGCCTTCTGCTTTGTGAGGGAAAAATGGGAAGTCAAAGGTGTAAGGATAGCAGAAAACAATGGCTTACCGCATAACTTACTTTTGGTTCTTATTTTTTGGAAATAGGTCACCAAGAAGCTGCCTTTTTCCTAGGAAAATCATGCTCTCCTACACTCTCTGGAGAACGCAGGTCTCTTCCAAGATCCCTCTCTAGCTGAGACCCCTTTCATGCCCTGAACCTTTTCCTCAGCCCATCAGATTGTGATTGATGTTTGCTGTGTTTCCAAACTCCTTTGGGACTGGAGTGCCCCAGGAGCCAAATCTGGCACAAGCACCACTTGTTCCTCCAGTGAGAGCTTGGCAGTGTGCTCCCAAACCAGTACCAGGCTTGCCACAGGGAAAGTTTGTCTTGTTTGTGATCTCAACAGGCAAAAGCTCTGACCTTTAGGAAGGTAGTGTTTGAGAGAAAGCTGAAGGTCAAATGCAGTGAAAGCTAGTATTGGTGTAGGCTTGGTAGTTTTGCTTATTAAATATCTTCTGATAAAGGTCTATCTACCTGACCATTTGTTATGCTTTTAAATTGTCTTTCTTAACCTAGAATGGCTGAATGGTTGCCATGTCTGTGCCAGTGCATGCCCATGTGCATGCCATAACAGAGACTGAGCTCTGAAGTTCCCCATCCACAGAGCATGGCCCATCAGGCTCAGAGCCGTGCTGAGCCGGCATGGTCTTTCCTGTATGGCCTGAACCAACTTATGTGAGGATGTCCTCTCCAGAGTTCAGTTTATTAATGCTAGAATTTGGCTATGGCTTTGGTCATATTGATGAGGTGGGACTGATTTTCTTCTAGCCTCTTCTGTGATTTGCAGCATATAAAGTAGGCATGTGCATGACATGCACAGGTCATCTTGTGCATCATCCTTCTTCTTGAGTGTGTAGTGCCTATGAAAGTCTGCTGAAAACTTTCCATCACTTAATGTCCATAGCATCCCCATCTCCTAATATGTATCAACGAGTCTGCTAGAAGTTGGTTTGGCTGCTAGGAGGGCTCAGTTTCTTTCATTAAACACGTCATAGACCTACAATTTATAGGATTATTTTTAAATTTAGTAGATGAAAGGGGGGAGGGAGGGTTGGATAAAGACAAAAAAAAACCCAAAAAAATCTGAGAAGATTCGGGCATCCCTGATGACAATAGTTCTGGCTGGGCAGAGGAGAAAAACACAGAATCAAGTCTTTGTTGCTTTTAACGCTTAAAACATTTTGACACTTTTCATCATTCCTTTAGAAATGTTTCTTATCACTTTAAATGATCTGCTCATGATAGACAGGAGTGCAGTCCCTTCCAGACTGTGCCACAAGTGGAGAAGCATTGACTCACAGTACTGCTGTGGCAGAGACTTCCACTGACGCCCGCTTGCATGTTCCTTTTAGAGCACCCTATGCCCTTGCTTAACAGCTAAATAGAGCTGGCTAATCCCACAACTAGCTTGTTATATTTTTACTTAATTTTTTTCCCCCTAAATTATCTGAGGCTGATAGCAGAAATTCCCTGATTTCTGAAAGCCAGGGCAGTGTCTGTCTGTGTGTATTTGTTTTCCTCCTTTTTGTCCCTCCCCCCTATAATTTCCCTAGTGTACAACTGCTTCATTTTGGTAGATGACTTGAAATTCTAGTGTCTGAAAATGGCAAGTAACCTAGTTAAGCAAATTTGGGAATGTCAGTGGGGATGGATGGCCTCTTGATGGCATTTTAACCAGTATCTTTTTAAGATATACTATGTTCCCTACCTCCCTACCCCCCTGGTAAGGTACACGTAAGTTGACCATGAAATAACAAGTGACTAAATGCACTGACAGAAGAATTACAAAGCCCAAACACTCATCAGTGGCAAACTAGTCTTGTGTCATTTTGTGGGTGTCTAATTGGCCTGGTGTAAAATACCAAATTAAGCCTGAATATTCACATTAGAAGACTAAAATAGCCTCTCCCAGAAGTTTATTCTGTTCTCTGATATTTTTGTGCTATTTTCAACCTTTATAGAGGTGACACATCCCTGCTCAGCGTTACTGGCTTCATATTGTCAGTCTGGAGTACTGGTGCTCCATCTGTGAGCTCCAGCTAGCAGCAGGTACTGTAAATCATAGAGATTCATGACAAGGCTATGAAGTTTTCTGAAGGACAAACCGCAGTGTCTGTGTAGAAAATTACTGTATCTAGTAACTGGGAGTGGCACTTGGTTTGCCAAACTCTGCTGTGATAATGTTGTTGGGTGATGCTTTAACCATTGTGAGTCACATATATAGAAACTGCACATGCAGTCATGTGTGTTTTGCAGCTTCGATCTTCCTCATGCATTCACTTTCACACTCGTGTATGCTTGTTGCCTCCAGAAGAGCTGAGCTGAAATGGAGCATGAGGCTGTTCCTGCACTCTTCTGAGGCCTTCTTTTAGATTTGGGAATAGCGAAGGTTGAATCACCCAAAACCACATGGCCCAGTGTTGGTACAGGCTGTCAACAGCTCAGATGAGAGTGACCAGAATATTGGGTCCACCACCTAAATAGCTATGGTCTGGAGGGCTTTTAGACTGTGATGGCACAGTCAGGTTTGCTTTGTGGTATTGTTCTTGGAGCCCTGATTTGGCTAGTTTAGAGGTGGATGCAATTCAGACTCAGATGTGCATCTTTTGCATGGTTTTTTGGTTTTGTTCCTGCTAACACTGTAGGCGTCAGAGGTCCTATGGGATGCTAGTGGGTGAGTACTCTCAGGTGGTGGATGCTGCCAGCAGAAGCATTGGGGAGCCCAAGATCTAGGGTAAGGCTAAGGCTAAAGGTGACCAACTGGATGATAAATGTTAAGCAAAGGGACCTGCAGTCGGGATGAGCCACCAGCAGCCCAAAGTAAATAGTGGTCACTGTAGGGTGTAGTGAAATAGGGCTTATGGCAGCTCATTGCTTGTGAATCAAATCCAGCAAAATCCAGTTCAGTCAATGTGAGTACTACTGTGCTGTTGGTCAGCGCTGACCCTACACACTACATGTGGGGCTACCAGTGCTGGCTTAGGTAGGAAAAATGGGAGCAGTTTGGAATGGGTGTGCCTTGGGACCTCCCTGTACCCTGTACCTGCAACCCTGTTCCATCCCTTTCAATTCAGATAGTATGTGAAGACATTCTTGGACTAAATGTGAACATACTCAACACCCATCTGCAGTGAACTGTGCCTGGAGAAACTGCCCTGGCACGTGCTGTAGTGCATCCTCAGGACATCTGCATGTGCCTAGCTTCATTCTATTTCCAGCTCTTCACATGAGTTCTTGAGGGAGACAAGAAGTGAAGCTATTCCTAGAAATCCCACTGCAGTCATATCTCTTCCCTTAACTGGCGGACTCATCCTTGCTTCTTTTTGCCAATGTTAACAAGTCTTTTGGCTGCTAAGGGGAGTTTTTAGACTTCTTTGAAATAATTTTTCTCCCACTTCCCTGCGTGCCACTTCCTGTGCACTAGGGAAAGGTGCAAACCCATGGCTATTGAGTATTTCACTTGAGAGGCTTTCAACTTACATGCTCTTGTCATACCAAGAACCTGTGCTCAGCCCAGGACAGCATCACAATGCAGGGGATAACAAATGCATTGCCAAGGGTTTTGGGGCAGTTCTTGAAGCATGTGGGGCACTCTAAGTAGAAAAGCACCGTCTTGGTTTTGGGATACCACTTTTCAGCCTGATATGAAGACTGTGCATAAAGCCACAAGAGAAAGGTGCGTGTGTATCCACATGCATCAAATCTCCTTGCTTGTGCTGCACTGCTATCCCATGCAAGGCTTTAATGCAAAATATGCTTATCCTTGGTGTGCGTGCTATAGAGCTCTTCAAAACAGGAGAGACGTGACTCCTTTAGGGCTGGCCCAACTCCATTTTTCCTGGAGCCCCAGATGTGCCCCACAGAGCCTTCTCACTACCACTGAGCACTGCTGTTAATGCTTCTGGCACTAAAATACAGCTCTGGTGACTCCTGCTTCTTCCTTTCCATTCTTCCATGAAAGGGGAAGAAGAGGGGGAGGAGGAAAAGAGGAAAAAAAAAAACAAAACGAACCCAAACCACATGCCTTGAAGGAGAAACTTCCTTTTACCAGCTTGCTCTGGGACCTGCCTGCTTGCCACCCAGCTGCCCCAAAGGAGTTGTTTTTGGTGGTGATGCCTTCAGCACCGTTCCTGACAGCAGCCGCTTTCTTTAGTTTGCTGCTGCTAAAATGTACCTTGGGAAAACTGCATTTCTGATCCCGGTTCACAGGAGTGTTTCCACTTAGGACAGCATTTAATTGCATGTTGGAGTCAAACTGAGATTGAGTGGGACTTGAGTGATGCTTAAAGAGAGGGAATATACAGCTGAGACCTGGATCTCATTTGCAGGCTGTAACTACTCTGCTGCACCAAGCAAGACCCGCAGCTGAGACAGGCTTGATCCCTGTCTGATCTTTGTGGCTGGATACAAGGAATGAAAATGTGGATGACCACCCCTGGCAGGCTAGGAGTTTGTATTTTGTTGATCCTGTATGTCCTGCAGCCCAATGGCACCAGTGTGGTAGAGGCAGGAGTGACCATCTCCATTCCAGCTGTGCAGGTCTGTCCCAGGAACTCAGCTGAAGCGCTGGCTCTGGAAGGCTGCATGGAGACCTCATAGCAGCCTTCCAGTATCTGAAGGGGGCCTATAGGGATGCTGGGGAGGGGCTCTTCATTAGGGACTGTAATGACAGGACAAGGGGTAACGGGCTCAAACTTAAACAGAAGAGGTTTAGATTGGATATAAGGAAGAAATTGTTTCCTGTTAGGGTGGTGAGATGCTGGAATGGGTTGGCCAGGGAGGTTGTGAGTGCTCCATCCCTGGCAGCTTTCAAGGCCAGGTTGGATGATGCCTTGGGTGTCATGGTTTAGTGTGAGGTGTCCCTGCTTATGTCAGGGGGGTTGGAACTAGATGATCTTAAGGTCCTTTCCAACCCTAACTATTCTATGATTCTATGATGATGGGTGGCCCCCAGAGAGGGGCCAGAGCTGTCATTTTTGGATGGGGAGTATGCAGAATGGGATGGGATCCCTGCACAGGGATGGGATCCCTGCGCAGGGACTGCATGAGGGCTCTTGCAGGAAGGGACAATGCAAAGTAACCCTTCTTCCTTGCCCCTGTTCCCACAGAGATTTCATAGGGGATTTATACTGTTGACTTTCTTCTCCTAGTGCACTGGGAGCTTCAGGCCCCTGGGAACTGTGTGTGTGACCAGAGATCAAAGGAAGGATGTGGGAAACATGGTTTCTCCTATAGGTCCCTGCTGGGAAGCACTCCCAACAAGGTCTGTTTGGCTCTCTTGTCAGCCCATAGCATAAGATAGCTTTGATTTCCTGCAGTGTGAGTAGCTCCTGGTGGTTTAGAATTGACTGTATCACAAAGGGCAAGTGTCTGGCTTTGCCCATTGTACAGGTGGGCTTTAGTTTTATAGCTCATTGCCAAAGACAGGGAGTTTTGACATGGTACTTGTTTTGGTTTTGGCATCTGCTATCAGAAATGTAGTGTGATCGAAGCTGCTAATTTTCCCTACAAAGGGGCAAGCCCAAGAAAGCTTTCCAGTAACCTTGTTTGCTTCTACAGGTTTTTATTCTCGGTTTTGACGAGTAAGTTCAACAAAAAGTAAGGAAGGAGCAGAGGCCTCACACCACTCTGGCTGGAGAAAGTGTGCAGCTCCACCACTGAGGCAGTGTTTCCTAAAATAACAGCCTCGGGAACCTCTGCAATCTGTTTCCCTGTCTCTTACCCTTTTACAAGAACTGAGAAGTCTTTCAGCATTGTGAAGCAAGGCTGTGAAATAGCAGCCAGAACAAGAGTGCCTCAGTCTCTCGCTCTCTATCTGGGGACCTATTGGGCTATTATTAGCCAAGGATACCAAATACATTTTGTAAATATTTGAAAAGCCTTGCCAAGTGGTGTTGGGAAGACACATGCTCTTTTATGAGCCCCATAATCGTTAAACCCAGGCAAAATGCAACGAAAAAGCCACAGCAGTTCACACATCACCCTGTTTTGTTCTTATCTGTGTAAAAAAAGCGTGCTCAGGTGCCTCTTGGGTCACAGCTCAAAATCCTGCCCCTAATGCTTGGCCGAAGGGGTTTCCTTGCCGGCAGAGATTTGACAACTGGGCTCCCGAGCCCCCAGTCTGGGACGTGGTGGTCTCCTGCCATGCACCTCCAGTGCTGGGGTCTGGGAGCTGGTCTGTGCAGCCAGCCCGCTCCTCCAGCGTAATGCGAGGTGCCTGACTTTGGGGGATTTCGTCGTAGCTTCCAGTCCTCTTTCAGTACGGCAGGAGTGACCCGCAATCTCGGTTTCAATCGCTAGAGGGAGGAAAACTACACGGAATTATCACCCCCTTCACTACTCTCTGGTCTCCCTCTCCGGTCTCCCTCTCCGCACAACCACTCCAGGCAGGGCAGCAGATGCTAGAAGCACGTTTTGTATGAGAAGCAGGTAAACCCGTGGCAGGTGGGCTCTTTCTATGCTACCAAAGCAGGGTACCGAGGATGTGTGCACCCTCGCAGGTTGCTGCGAGCAGGGTTCAGGGAAGCTCTGCGTAGCCCTGGGTACCTGCCGAAGGAGAAGGACCATGAGAGCAAAGCAGGCTGCAGACATATCCAGAGCTGTCAGCAAGTTCTGGCCATACTCCCTGGAGTAATTTCTGTGGGAAGTGAAATTGCAGTGCAGTGGTGAAGAAGTCACATTCCACCCGTGGTAACTAAAAGGGTGGGCGAAGGGCTGAGAGAACTTAACGCACGCCATAAGGTGAAGGTATGTGCTGAACACCATATGGTGTGTCCTTGCACCCTTTTGAGCTGAGGGGGAATATGTGCATATCTCCCCAAAAATATTCTCCTTCAAAAAACTTATCAGCTCTTGTATATTTTCTAGCTTCCGAAGCTGTGATGTGACTGGTTTAGTGTGGCTGAACAAATCAAACCGTTCAAAAAACATAGCTTAAGGGATGACTGTTCTCTCTCTTTAATATATATATCTTAGAAAAGCTAATTTAACAACAACAACAAGAAAACAAACCCAACCAAACCCCACAACTTTGAACAAGCACCATTGTTAGGTGATAGATTCTTGAAGCAGTGCACCATCGACAGTTCTTTTTTGTTTGAAAGCATAGCAATTTTGAAATTCATTTAAGAGAAAGATGATGACAATTTCAACCTAGGAATAGGAACACTGTTGTAGTCAACCTGCTCTCATGGCAAGTACTAGAAGACAACTTCCCTGCTTTCAGAACCTATTTCGTGAAACCTGGTAGCTCTTTATCAGTATCCTCTAGATTTGGGATTATGAGAAGTAGTTAAGGTCAGCTTTCTTCGTCAGAGTGGCATCAACTAGCTATGGTGTTCTTAGCTTTATCTGCTAGGGGGATGGTTCGTTTCTGCTACAAGATATGGAAGGGTGGAAGCAGGCATGTCAGAATGTGCTACTGGCTCTGTAAGAAAACCAAGGGCACATCTCTCTTCTAGATTTTGTGATGGCCATGGTCATAGCACTGTGCTTTACAGCACTGCATGCAAGGGTGTTGTCACCTTTTGGGAGGTTGTTGCCTTTTTGGGATGGGAGTAGATGGTATTTTTCAAAAAAAAAAAAAAAAAAAAAAAAAAAAAAAAAAAAAAAAAAAAAAAAAAAAAAAAAATTAANAGGGTGTTGTCACCTTTTGGGAGGTTGTTGCCTTTTTGGGATGGGAGTAGATGGTATTTTTCAAAAAAAAAAAAAAAAATAGGTTTTAAATGAAATAAAAAGGTAAGAGAAATAATTAATTGAAACATGCAAATAATAATAATAATTTCAAAATGAAGTAAAACTAACCAAGAATGAATATGACCATGGCTGTTGTTCAAGCCTAAACAGTGGAAAAACAGAGATATTAACAGATTAGAAGTGAAAAAGCACATATGTGGGTTTGTGTTTGGCTTTTGTATTTATTTATTTAAGCACAGGCTGTTATATATTGTGATAGTAGTAGGAAACAAACAAGAAATGTCCACATTTCTCCCCCCCCGAAGCACACTTTATTAATGAAAGGAAACATGAAGGAAGGTGCAGGACTCTAAGTCTGGAAAAAAATTAAGCATGAGATCATACCATGCTGAGAGTTTCTTAATATGTGACTAAGAGGTGGCCATGCTTATAACTGCCTTGGTCTTTATCAGAAGGGCAAAAGGATAGGGTAGAGCAATATTGAACATACTCCACCTTTATCATTTGATACTAAAAATAAATGTGTACATCTACATGTACAAAACATGTACAAAACATGTGCAAAACATCTTCTGGCAGAGAAAACAACATGGAGGAGCTGAAGTAGCAGAGAATCCCTGTGGCATATGACATGGGGATGCTGCGTTGTGCTTCAGGCTCAGCCTTTCCTGAGGGAAGGCTTCAGCTGGCTGCATCATTGGATGGGGCCGGCAGTGGTGGGAAGGAGGCAGTTTTCTTCATCAAAAGCCTTCCTGAGTGTTGCTGGCGGTTGGGAAGAGAGGATGGGTTCCAGGAGGCAACGAGTGCCTGAGAGGAGGGTGTGCCAAAAAGGTCTGTCTGGCACGGAGCAGCTGGCCTCCGCTGCTAATTCAGATTGGCTGGCCCAGGAGGATCCTAATTACAGCGCAACTGCTGTCTCCATAATGGCTGCGGCAGGAGCAGTGTGGGCCATAACGCACTGAAAGGGACCTGGATGTGACAGTGGAAGATTATTAGAGTTACTGCACTCTGTCCTGGTCACTGAGTCGCACAAAACCTACCAGATGTCAGGGAGGAAGAAATGGGTCATCCTTGGTGTAGGCTTGTGCAAATAATGTTATCAACTGCTCATATGAACAACGTGATTGCATAGCAAGGCTGGGTTATGCACTGCTGAGGGTGTTCATGGGAAAAGAGCTGGCAACAAGGCAAGTCTGTTTGGGCATTGGGGTCTGATTTGCAAAGCAGCAGCTACTTGTGTGTCTGATGTCTGATGTGAATAACAAAAGCTGCTCAGACAACTCCTGGTGAAGGACTGTAGTTGTGTCAGATGTTCCCTGTGTACCAGTAATGATGGCCGTGCAGCCATGCACACCAGCTGCTGACCAATGAAATCATCCTTGACAAAGCTTGGGCCCAGAAATCATCAAGAAAGCTGTGATGAGCAATAAGAAAGCTATGTTTTAGGATGTCAATGTTATCTTTTTTGGATTCTTGGTATGTTCCCAAGAAGGTCAGCTTCAGATATATTTTGAAATCAAAATGGTAAGCTCAGGGACAAGTATTCATAGACGATGCATTAAAGCAGATGTGATCTTTGCAGTATGGGCGGCTTGCTGGCAAGCTGAAGTTACTGCTGATGCCTGTTGCGTTTAGACCTAGGGTAGGAGGTGCTCCCACCATTTCATTTACAAGAAAGAAGCATCACAGATTTTACAATGATCTTTTTGGATGTGCTTCTTCAGAAAACAACTTTGAAATGTTAAACTGCTTCTTTGACTTGCCAGCCCAAGTGTTTCCCGAGTGGAAAATCTGGCACTTAGCCCCATATGTGAATAAGGGAAGTGGGGTACAGGTAAAACGTTATTCTGTGCCTCTTCCCACTTGCTTCCCAGCAAGGGAGAGCCCCACAGCCACTTCCTTGCAGGCTGCAACCAAAGCACGCATTTTTGTCTTGCGCCAGACTTCAATCACATGCAATCGCCTTATGGAGAACCAGGGCAGTAATGGTGATCTTAAACATTACTGGATGACTCACATTTGCTTTATCTAAGTCTGTTCACACTGTTGCAGCTTTTCTTGCTGGTGACGATGTGGCAGAGAAGGACAGAGTGAGAGAGTGAGATAGCTTGGAAGTGGGAGGCCGTGCCAAGGTGACGAGCTATTTTGCATTGGCATCTGATGGTGCTAATCAGTAACGATGTACTTTAGAAGGTGTCTTTGATAACACGCTTTAATAATTTAACCCTCCTCATATTTTTGGATTTATAATTTGCGTGGGGATTACAACCTGAATCTGCTTAGGTGCCTCTGGTTTCTGACACAGCAGCAGCCTTTGAATCGGTGAGCGTCTGCTCTAGCTGCTTAATCTCTGAGGCAGCCAATTTGGGGACAGAAGGAGTTTTTACTTTATCTGCTCCAAACACACTTGTATTTTATTCCTTTGTATTGGGAAAACAGGGAAAAAAAAAAAAAAAAGAAAAAAAAGTACGGTGTGGGGGAGAACGGGGGGGGGTGTT
>NDXB01022460.1:169517-199276 GCA_002631895.1 Agapornis roseicollis
TTTTTTTTTTTTTTTTTTTGTCCCCCCCCCCCCCCCTTGATTTAAAAGATCTTCAGAAATACATCTGTTCTACAAAATAATAAAAGAGCAATTGTCTTGTATGAGGTTAGTCTTTAAGACAAATGAAGGTAGTATAAGGGCTCCTACTTTCATTGACCTGAGCTGGGTGAGGAACTGGATGGTCTGCAAAGAAATTATTCATATTCTCAGGCTGATGCTCAGAAACATAACTCACAAGTGACTACAGATGTTAGTGCCTATTGTTCCTTTGTGGTTCTGTTTATAAATAAACTTAGCCTGCCTTCCATCAAATGCTCGAAATGTTATAATCTGCAAAAAGCTTCTTCCCTCAGTGCTAAAGAAAAACACGATCTATTGAACAAAGTATTATGCAAGGGAGTTTGTGTCTAAGAATACATTCTTTTCTTGCACTGATTTCTCCTCCTCCCCAATTTCTGTACTGGCTTCCTTTCTTTGTGCTGGATTTAGTAATTTATTCAAACACTTCTAACCAGGGGGCGTTTTCACCAGGGTGCAGTGGTAAGGGACCACAAAAGCATTTCACAGCACATATAAAACACATTAGAACACTTCTAGGGTAGTATAACATGTGATAGGATAATGTTGGAATAAAAACATGTAGAACATCTACCTACTTACTTGACTGCTTTCATTAATTTTGATCTGACTGATATAAAAGTCTTCTTCATGGATACATAGTAATCATTTATGGGCTTTGTATAAATTTAAATGCAAGCAATAAATGAGTGCTTACACTAAATCTTGCATGGGTCAAGCTGGGAAAGTCATGGTGAGATGAAAACCCAAGCATTCAAAACATGTGCATTGTTTACATTTTAAAACTCTGTGAGCATCTGATCAAGCTAACACATGTTGATCTGGGTAATGAAGGAGGGGACTTGTGGTCTTAAAGCTTTTGGGAAGCAGTGGTAGGGACTTTTAGTTTGTGAATATGCATTCTGAAATGAGAATGGGACTTTTGCTTTTCCGTTTCTTTTGTCCCCCTTAGAGATGGGAAGGGGAAGGTTTTTACAGGTTAAATTATTATGGATTGCCTTTTAGTGCTAAGCCTGATTCTCAGGGCACTCAACCATGATGTGGCCATCCACATGAGGCCTCTTTTCTGCCTGCCAAGTGACAGGATGCTCTGGCTTGGAAAGGGGAATGTTTATAACTTTTCTTTTGCCCCCGGTTCATCTTTGTACAGATAATGAAATATTCACTAATTCAGGGACTGGGTAACCAGCCTTCCCAGCTAAGTGTAGTCTCTCTTTCACTGACTCTTAATGCATCTATAGATACTCATTGAGAAGTAGAAGAACTCTAATAGGAGATACTCAAAGAAAAATTTTATCTCTGAATACCCTACAGCCTACTTGATGGTTAGAACTTTCTCCTATGGTTAGAGACTGTGGCTTAACATCGTTGAATCAGATGGAGGGAAGAAAAAAGGTTTTTTTGCCTCTAGGGTGAATAGTATGGCCACCAGACCACTACAGGCAAGGAGAATGGTCTCCTTTTGCAGACTCTGTGTTCCTTACTTACATTCTTTCATTACAAGTACCTTAAATACAAACTTTTTCAAACTGGAGCTGAAGAAAAGGATTGGCTTGCTCTTGTTTACTAGGCAAAGTAAATCTAATTTTTAAAAGCTGGTTTTGATCAAGCTAAGTATTTCCTTTTCTTTTACCACCCCAACAATATTTTTTTGGTTTGAGAGGAGCAAGGAATTGATTATTGACATCATTTTATTGAGGTGATTTTTAAAGCACTCAGACCCTACATGTTCTCCGATTTAATCCTCAGGAACATTATGGTTTGCCATATTAAAATGAAACAAACAACAAAATAACCCAAACAACCCAAACCTGTCACTAGAATTAAAATAAGAAATAAAATAGTAATAATAAGAAAGACTTGAAGATAGGTGGGTAAGCATTTGCTGAGAGTACCGACAGAATCCATCCTGCTGATGTAAAGCTGGCTGTGAAATGGATGCTAAAAATAAACCTCAGCTCTAAATGTCAGCTCTGACAGACCTGGGTCGTCTTCTCTGTGTAACATAATTTGCCACAATCTGTGGGCTGATGTTGCAGTAAATGAAGTTGCTGATACTTATTGTTAATGAGTCACTGAATAAATACATCTGTATAAATTAGCCCACAATTTGCCTGTTGCAAAAATAAACAGTTTTGATTTCTTGTGTGAACAGCATGGCAAGCATTGTACACATGTAGTTTTGCTAGATACTGAAGATGTTAACCTGTGAGAAGAGGAAATGCTCATGAACAGCAGTGTGTGGTGATATGGAGAGGTTCAGCTCTTGCACTGCATCCTGCTAGTTGGGAATGGGGCTGTGCAAGGCAGTGTGTCGGGTGGGGTGGGTATCAGTCTGTGGATCATCAAGAGATCCAGATCTTTAGATCTATCATCTTGTTTTAGACTGAGTGTCCTCTGCGTCAGCCTGAACGAGAACAGCAATACATCATGTACCCAACAGCAGTGTTCAAGGCAATATTTATGTTTTGGTAGCATGGGGACTCAGGCCTCACGGCACTAGATGCTGTGTAAGACCAAAGTAGGAAATGTTCCACTCTCTGAGTATTTTAGAGTTCAAATCTGAAAAGATATAATAACACTTGGAAAGAAGACAATGAAATCAGCAATAAGGACTTGGGTTTATATAGGGCAGATATTTGCACAGTCACAGTAGATGACTCCTATGCTTCTCTTGTGTATTTTTAATCTCCAAGTATGGTAGTCCAAGTGCTTTGCAAGTCATTGAGTCTGAAAAAGACTCTGCTAACTATTTTTTCAGTGAAAGCACCTCCATTCCTATGTAACCACTTTAGCTGAAGATACATGGAAGCAGAAATGAGTTCAATTCTCAGTCCTTGTGAGCTGGGCATTGTAGTTAGCTGTGGAGCCATGCTTCAATACAGGGCATAAACATAAGCGTAATCATATCATGTCAGTCTGCCTGAAATGGCTGTCTGTCTTAAGCACTGAGTAATTTTCAAGGGTTGCAAGGAGTTGCCTGTCTGCTGGCACTAGGCATGTGACTCTATTGAAATGTCTCCTTCAATATCTAGAGGCTGTGATGTGTCACACTGATACATGTTTTTACCTTAACACTCACTCAACAGCAGCTCTCTGATGTGACAGTGCTTTTCTAATGCATAGATATCCAAGGAGATGGATGCCTGTGTAATGTTACTTCTGTTTGCCTCGCTGGTCTGATAAAATGAGTATCCTTGCACAAAGTCATTATGCGAGTGGCTTATGATGGCATGCAGGAATATAGAATTCAGGGCTTATTCCACCCAAGGTACATGTATTACATGGATGTCCTGTTGCAGATTTATTCTGGAGGTGACTGACTGTATGTAGCTTACATAAAAGGGTAAGTTACTTGTTGTGTTTGTTCACAAGCAGTGGGGTCCACAACGGCTAGGATGAACATCAGGGAAGGGGTACTCAGAGTTTGTCTGAGGTTGGAGCATGAGCAAAGAATACTGTCAGCACGATAAACCTAAAGAATACTTAGCTCTGTGCAGAGTCATTTTGGTGTCATCATTGGGTTGGAGATGCCTTCAGAAGCACCTTGCACATTTTTCTGTCTAGTCAATACTATCCCATATGGGTGGCACATGCTAGGCCAACAGATGTGAGATTTTATGCAGCCAACTTTTGTTTCTCTGGCCACTGGGCATGGTCCTTGCTCACTGGCACACAGTGCTGTGGTTCCTCATCCACTTTGTGGCTCAGTACACTACATGAGGGTGATCAACCTGATTTGGCATTTGCTGGCTGGCTGCCAACCCACAGAGCACATGAGCCCTGCTAGAAGGTGCTTGCTTGTCAGGATCTGTCAATGACAGAGGACCAGCAATACATGCAAGTATTAATTCTACGTGTGCATCGATCTTGCGTGCTGTGGGAGGAGAAAGCCAAAAGATGCATGGAAAGCACAGAATGAATTAATGAACCAACTATGCAGTGGCAAGCCATAATCTCACTAGGAGAAAACAGGAAGAGGAGGGTTATTCAGTATTGTCTTTTAAAATAAAGATATGCTTCTTCTAATAGCTATTTTATGATGAAACAATAACTACCAAGTTGTTTATTGTACACATGTGGGTACACATATATGCACATCTGCGTACACATGACCCAAGTCAGTTTGATTCTGCAGAGTGGTATGCAAGCTCGTAGTGTGGCTGGGGGATTTGGAAACTCTTTTATCTTGCCCAAGAAGCATTTGCAGGGGTTATCTTTTGCCCAGCAAGGTTAATGTCTCTAGGCTCCTGCCCTGGTCAAGGGGAAGAGAGGAGCTCCCCCTAGATGCAATCTAGCGAAACAGAAGTAGACTTTTTCTGGCAATTTCCTTATGCAAGGGCTTTTCTTTCAACTGTGAGGGCCAAGACTGCTGTGAGCTTGCATGAATGCCCTTCATAGGGAGATGTGAACTACGAGAGGGAGCTGGGGGGGGTTTGTGTGTTCTTTTCTTCTTCTTTTTCAGAGAAGTGTATTTAAAGTTAAGCTTCTAAACTACTTCAGTGTTGAAAACAGGCGCCTGGCTTCTAGTGAAGGGCTCTCAGGTCTCCCTGCAGCTGCCAGCAGTAGGACCTGGAGGGGCTGCCCTGCTTGATTCAGGGTGATCTGGGGGCTTGGAGCTGTGCTGCGCTTGCTTTGCCCTTGATCCGCTCTAAACTTTGGCTCTGTTTCACAGCTCTTCATGGAAATGACTCCCTGTTCTGGGAGGGGCTCAGTCTCTTTCTGAAATGATAATGCAATCCAGACATGAATTGGCAGAAATGTCATGAGACTTCTTATTCTTGTGTATTTCCAGTGTGAATGTGCTCAAAATATCCTGAGAAAGGCAGCCTTGGCATTTTTTCTGATGCACTGACATTGACCTGATAGTTTGTTGTGGTTTCTTCCCCCAAAGACAGTTATATAGGAAAGAAACTGAAGGATCTCTTTCCCATCCCTAGCTTATTTTCTAGCCATACTAATATTAAAACCTGTTATTTTTCCACACTGTATTTTAAATATTGCCCCTCCATCAAAATACTTAGTTAAACAATATATGCTAATGTTGACTTAAAACCTATCTACCACTGAGTCATGTGTAATGTGCATTTCAGGAGGCTTAGTGCAACGAGTCAGAGGACAAGCACAAGTGTGATAGAGTCCTCTGAGCACAAATTCAGAGGAGTACCTTCCTCCCTTAATGTATGGACAGTTTAAGATTATTTATGTTCTTCAGTGTTGACATCTAAATTTGCTATCTATAGAGTTGAGCAGAGTGAATAGCTGCCACAGTTATGTTTGTGCCTTAAGACAACAGGATCTCTCTTTCTCTGCCTCCCTGAGCCACATATAGGGATTCCTGATGTATCCTAAATGATGGAGAGAGAGAGGGTATTTCACAGGCTTTTTCCAATTTTGTTCCTGTATGTGAAGGAGACTACTGATGTGGCACAAGAAAGGCCACTGAGAAAGACTCTGAGAATAGGCTGGGGTCAAGTACCATGTTTTCTGAATTCTCTAAGAGCTGGGCAACATGGGTACCGGGCTTAGTGAGAGTACTGTTGTGGCTGTACAGTGATAGAGAGGGACTTCAACAGATCCTGACCCTCACCTTGTGTAGTGTGCCCATTTTCGGGGGAGGGAAAGGCTAATCTTAACTTCTTTGCTTAATCTAGACAAGCTTTCCCAAGAAAGAGATACCCTTTTGTGAAAACAAGATAGGAGATTCAGGAAAGAAGATGACAAGTGCCTTTCCAACATAGTGATGAATAGGTGCAATAAGGTAGATGCAAGCAATTTAGCTGAAGTCTCACAGGAGAGCCGTAGTGGAGCTAAGAACAACCTCTGCTCTCATCCCCACAGTGCTGACCTCCCTTTGGGCTCCTTGTTTTGGTCCCTGGACCAGAATGGCAGCATTTCACACCACATACATGCATAATTTTCCAGAAGATGTAAGGTATGAGGCACTGGAGGGCTAGATCTGATGCTTTTTTCCAGCTGGTTGTTATTGGGCAGGCATGTTTGCTGGCTATGTACTCTACTTTTGGCCTGGGTCCTTGCTACCAGGGCCAGGCACCTCTGTGGTTTGTGGATGTTGGTCCTTGGCACCTGACCGCCCTTGGCATCAGGGCAGATGGGATCATAGGTGCCGCTCAGAGAAGTGCTTGGGGGAAAGCCTTTTTCCAGTTTCTACCTTTCCCAAACAATTCTTAATAGCAGTGGCACATGTCTCACCATGGGGGAAAGTGTGGGGAGAAGGAGGTGATTTATCATACTGTCTTTGCAGCTGAGTTGAGCTAATAGTTGAGCTCTGATAGTTCTTATATGCCTGATATAAAGTCAAATGTGTCTCTCAGTCAAGCACATCACTTCATTTTTTAAATAAGTTCAGCTTAGATGTGTTGGTAATATCTGGCAATAGTCCTTCACAGAGTGGAAATGCTGCATGCTTGTTAGAAAGGCAGAAAACACAGTCAGTACCAGTACTGGTGAAATATCATAGCATGGCAGGTACATTGTAAATCAATATTACAGAAAAGCTTAAAATACAGTGTGTAGAAATATTTACAGACCATGGAGATTCTGAAATATTGCTGGCATGGTTGGGGGAATCAATACATGAAGGTAATTATGAAATGCTGCTGCCTTCTGAGGCAAAAAATATAGGTCCCCATCCTACCTTAATAGCAGTTAATATGAACCTTTACAAAATTTTACTGAAACCAATGGAAAGTTCAAGGAGATTCTGTTCTTCAACTGTGTTATCTAACCGGATGTAGTTCTCTAGCCAGCTATAGAAATAGGTCCCTTACTTCTAACTATTTTAAGGGAAAAAAAGTAAAAAAATCCTAGAGAGAAGGAAAACTTTAGAGATCATAAATGATTGGAAAAAGAAATGTTTAAAATACAGAAAATGTAAGATATAAATTCTAAAACCAGTTCCTCAAGTGTACATCTAGCGCCAGGTTTGGTTCCGGAAACATAAGGTTCAAAATGATGAATGTATGTAATTTAGGATTTCTTTCTTCTTTGAATTTGTGTAGGTGTGATTTAGTTATCCTTGCTTTAAAGCAGATGTAAGGAGGGTAATGCTTCTGACGGTCCTTCAAATAGCACATAGTTGCCGAGTGAATTTATTTTTTTTCCTTAATTACTGAGGTAACATATGAGTTAACATGTGGCCTGTCAAACATGTTGGTAAGACCCTATTTAACTCTTCAGAAGGAGAAGGCACATCATCCCTGCAGTAAACTTACAGGGTGGAGCTGGAGGCAGGATGGCTTTGGCTGCTTCAGTTGCTAAAACCCTGGTGGTCTGTGGCTGCCACCTGGTTAGGTGCAGCCTGCAGAGGTCAGGATCCATGGAGCCATCTCTGGTCCCACAGCCACACAAGAACATAACAAAGAGCAGATTTGTGCTTCTTCCATTGGTCTGAATTTTCTGGAGAAGGGAGCAGACGGCCTTGACATCTCCACTGACCTAAGCAAAGGTAGGTTTTAGCCAGTATACATCAGAACATAACATTTATTGAGAAGATAACCTTGAGCTTAATGAGGGCTTCCTGGCATCTCCATGGTAGAGAGCTGTTGTCGTGTAGCCACACTATTAAGCCAACAGGGAAATCAGGTATCAATTTCTTCAGTTACTACTGACCCCACAAAGGTGCTGGGGGAATGTAATGCTGCTGTGTGTGCTGTGGGCTTATGCTGTGAGACAAAAGGAGAGGTCTCTGGGTGCTTCCTTGAGAGGCAGTGGCAGCACTTCCCGTGGTTGCAGGATGCTCAGAGAAACTTCTTCCAGAAGAGCTGTGACTCTGGCACTTGATCCATCTGACAGCCCAGCAGAGGCTGTGGTGAGGTCACCTATCAGGTAGGTGACTCTGACACTGCCCAGTCAAAATGGCACTTGCTAGCCTGATCCGCATGGTGCCTCGGAAGAACATTTTGAGAGGAAGTCATCTCCAGAGGGTGGAAAAGCCAAAACTGTAAGGTGAACAGGCTTAGAACAGAGGGGGGTGAGCTGCAGGCATGTGTTGCACCAGGTCTCATTAGATGTTAGTTGAACGAAGAGAAGTTACAGCAGAACCTGTGGGTTTGGAAGCAGCCAAGGAGAAACAGCCAAAAAATCTGGAGGCAGCAGAAGCTGAGCTTCTGCTAGCACCAGAGACCAGTCGACCCAGCCCAAGCATATTGTTACTGTTTTATTAAAATGGTTGATTTGGAGAATGTTGTGTTTGCAATTCAGCATCATGCCTCGGAGCCTTGATTTCAAGCCTTTATTTATATGCTTAATTGTTGCTATGGAAATTCAATATTTAAAGAGGTAATTATTGCTGATCTTGTTGCATGTGTCCATTTCTGATGTCCAGCTGTTAGCTCTTTAGCTCCAGTCTAGCAGATTAATTACTACTATTGATTACTTTGAGCTTCTCTCTTCACACCTGCAGTCTGTGTAATTAGCCGGTGGCCTCCTCTGAAAATTAGGAGCAGTTTCATTTTGGCACCTTGCCATTTCTCAGCCATGTGAGTTACACTGATGAACAAAAGCAAATCTATTTTAAATAGAGATATCTGGGCAATGAACTCTTTGTATTTTTGATCTGTGGGTAACAGATTATGCTATATTAGCAAATACTGCACCCCATTGGAAGACCACTGATGGTAAAAAAAACCCCAACAAACTTCCAAAACCCTGGTATTTGTTCTGACTGCCCACCATTCAGCAAATGCTGTCCTGGCTTTTTGAAATTTATTGTCCATAGTGAGTTTTGCACTAGATGGGACCCAACCATCTGAGCGCAATCATGTCTCTTCTCAACATGCTTTCCTGAGGTGGAGTTGTCCTTTCTCTGTTGTGTGTGAGTTTTCCTCCTGTTCTTACTGGATGCTATCAGGGCACATCAGAGTAATGTTAAGTAGGAGCACAGGAAGGTATGTCTGTTCCCAGGAGACCCTCATTCATCCTCTCCCTTTCCAAGCACTGTGCTTGTCTCTGGCCATTGACTGTTTCCCAGTGGCCACCTTCTTGGAAAGATAAGTCTTTGCTGAATTTTCCTCTCTTTGTATATCACCGTGGCAAAGACTGAGGGTCTGAAGGTTTATTTTAAGAAATGTAATACATGTCTTTTGTCACCGGGGTCATGGTTTCTTACTCTCAAGAAAGAAACCTTTTCTTTATGTAGTCTGGGTTGCTAAGCGTAGGTCATGCTAACATTGTGTGATTTCAGCATAAGCAGTGAGAGCATCTGGTCTAGATTTATAGCAGATCAAGGACAGACCAAATGCACAATATGGGTGGCCTATGAACTGAAGAGTGCTGAAATTCAGTTTTCAGGAGCTAACTTTCATATTAATGCTGCATGACTGGATGCTCTCCACTTAGCAGCAGTTTACTGTGCCGTGGTTCAGGGTGGTGAGTCTCCAGAGTCAAGGCAGCAATGAAGGCACTCTCTGCTTCATGGGTCAAACACTAGCCCCAAAGTTGTTATGAAGTTCAGGGGAAGAGAAGGGGATTCATCTGCTTGCTGGTTGGGTAAAGTAGTTGCATTAGAGTATTTGGTACAGCACTGGCCTCCAGACCAGAAGGTCCCCAGCTGGAATCTCATCACCGCCACTGTTTCTAGATTAAATTCTAAATTGTGTACTGTCATTTGGAGGCCTTCTGTGCAGGGTCTCACTGAGTCACCAGTTATTAGGAATGCCTCCTATTATCGCAGCCCTAAAAGCTATTTGAACAGAAGCCTAATGCGACTGTGATTTCCAAGGACCATTTGCTGTTATTGCAGCTCTGCTTTGCTGTGAGTGAGAGAAACAAACCAAAGTTGCTTTCAGATCACATGAAAGGGAAGGACAGGGAAGCAGAGGAGCTGGAGTGACATTCAAGCTGCCAACAAAAGTAATTTACCAAAAGCAAACACTCTTTTTAACTATAGCGGGATCGTTTCTATAGCAAGAAAACACAGGTTAATATTCTTCAAGAAGATACATTTCTAGGATTTTGTAATTCTTCTTGTTTGTCTAAGCAGCTGTAAAATGTAGCTGCTGAAGAAGTACACAGAGCCTATGCGCTGTCCTACCTCATGGGCCAGAGGGACCTTCTCTGTAGAAGAAGAGGACATAGCAGAAAGGCAAATGTCTGCTCTGAGGGAGAGGAAGGCAGTAACTTGTATGCACAGAATGGGAAACTACAAACATAAATATTGTTCTGAAGGCACACAGATGCATGTGAGAAGTCAATATAATGTGGGAGAGTTTGGAGTCTGAATAACATAGCTTGTGGGATGGATTTCAGAGTAGTCCCGATTCTACTTTACTGCTGATTCTCTATGAGACTTCTTAGCCCTAAGTTCCCTCCGTAAAAAGAAAGTGGGATTTTGCCTGAAGAAAGGCTGATTTAAGGCAATAGGAAAATAGGTCTTTTATAAAGAATTTTAGGAGTTCTGTCGTATCTGCAGCTAAACATGCTGTGAACAGCTTGCTCCTGTTTCGGAGGACTGATGTGAAATGGCATTCATCCATTACAGCTAGTGGTGCTAGGTTCAATGCTGGTTGAATATATGGACAAATATTTGTATTAGCCTTGGGTAATACAGTTGTATACACAATTCGGCCCTGGCTCTCCCTTATCTAGCCTAGTACTGGGGTGTTTGGCAAGGATGAGGGGCTACATCAGAGAGTCTATTTAGAGCGTGAGGTGCCAGACATCTTCTTTGTATCAGATGGTCTGCAGCCAGCCATGCTTGCAGAAGAAGGACAGACGGCTGGCAAGGGAGAAGACAACTGAAAGCTGGGCCCATTAAAGGAAGGCAGTGGTGCTAACAGCTATTTGTCTTCCCTGTTCCCAGCTGGATATATCCCATTTAGGATGCTGCTGTACTGTCTCTAGCAAACATATTAGTAAATTGTGAAGGGAGTACAGCTAGCTGAGGGGTAATGAATGGGTGACTAGGCAGAAGAGTGAGAAAACATGTTTATGCATGCATGTTATGTGTCCAGTGCTCACAGCACTTCAGCATGGCATAGGCTGAAACAAGGGGATGCGTTCAGGACTGGTTTGCTGCACTTGGAAATCTCTGAAACTGAGAGCTGAAGTTTCAAAGACTTCAAAATGTCAGAAGTCCCATCTACTGCAGCAGAGGTCACAGCTTTTTGTGAGCCTGAGAGCCAAAAAATCCATTCCTACCATGGTTTGTCCCCTAGGATCTAAAAGCAGCAACTGATCTAGTTCTCTTGAGAATTACCGAGCCTGGCTGGAAAAACTCATGCCTGCATGTTCCAATGGAGCCGGCTGAGCACCAGCTGTCTTTACTGTGTTTTAAACTACCTACAGGCATTGTTTTTACTGAACTGAGGTTGAGCCTGGGACAACTTGCTCATACCCACACAAAGAGCTAGATCTTATGGATTGGGGGTGCAGGTGAAGTGGTTGCCCCTATATCGATGATGTGGCAGCCCCTCCACTTATGGTCTGGCCATGGTCAAAGCCAATGTGCTGAAAAAGTGGTGACAAACTGGAAGACTTCTGGGGCAACTGCTTTCTTCCTGGAGACAGGTAAGGCTACTGGTAATACCCCACAGGGGTTTTTGGAAAATGAAGAACTGCTCTATCTGCAGGCTCTGACTAAAGCTGTGATTGAAGGTAGTATCTCCCTCATCCTGAAGTTCTTAAAATAAGTTTGCTCATCAAACCAATCAAAACCAACCGCTGGCATTATCGAAAGTTTCTGAGTGGCCCATTCAGGAGGCTTCGAACCTGCGCACTTTTGGAGATTGCTGCCTATATCGCTGCTGTCTGTATCTTTAGGTATGTAAACAGTCTGATGTGTTGCTGTGTTTAGAGTGTTTTAAATGTTTAAAGATGTGAGTAGAATGGATTGTCACCCTTTCTGAGAGGTCTCATCACTCAGTTTCTCATCATTGCTGCAGCTTCTTTTTTCTTTTTACTGGATTGTGAGGTACTGCCTCCTGCCACCATACACTTACATTGCTCTCAGCTAGTTGGTTGGGATTGAAGTCCTCCTGAAATGAAAGTAGTAAACAGGAATAAGAGCATGAGGCATTTATGCAGTGACAAAAGTGAGATGCTCACATTTGGTAAGTTGTGTGTCACAGGTTTGTAGATTTGAAATGCTATTTATTTCTTGATTATTTGTCTCAGTGTACTGACTTTGTTCATGTGCCAGGTGTTGTATTTGGCCTTTGGCATCAGCCTATGCAATCATCAGTGACTTCATCTGAAGCTGTGCTGAAGTGCTGCACTACATTGCCTTTTACTTCCCCAGGATTTAAGCTGTTTGAGCTGCTATGTACTTGGTTCTTTTCCCACCTAATGACATGTGGTAGCTGCACTTTGTCTTTTGGCAGCTTGGAGTTTCCTTTTAGCTGGGTACAGCTGGGAGCTGCTTTTGAGCACTGGTAGGTTTTTCATCAGTCCCATAAAAATTTGTTGCCATTTCTGCAGGATGCATCCAGAAGCGCAGAGTGCTCAGGGTAGCCTTCAAGCTCTGATCTGCATTTGAGGTGCTTTCTATGTCCTGCTTCTCTGTGACACTAGCTCAGGAAAACCTACCAACCTGCTGCCTACAGGAATGGGCTGAAGGAGCCCGTGGCATGCTTTCGATTAGACTGCTCCTGCCGCACTCCATCTGCCTTGCTTAGCTGGAGTGTTTATTGTTGAAAGCTCTCCTGACAGGAATCATTCTGGTTGTAATGAAGTATATCCACAGAGATTAATATGGTATTTGTTACCAAAATGTCTCCCAAAACCACAGTACTGACTTCTGTGTCATAATTGTCCCACATCTGTTTCCAGCCTCAGAATATTACCTCTTAGGTATAGGGGCCGATACAACCAAATCGTCTCTCGGTATCCATTGCTTACTAATGTGGCTTCTGCACTGTTCATGAACTGAGGAAATAACATGGTGCTATAAGGATCCTAGGAAACTTGGGACTATCTGGGTTTATGCATATGACCGGATGTCTTCAGGAGGCATTTGAAATCCTTGTATTAGCCTCTTGATATAAAATCCTTTTCTTGAGAGCATTTATTTTATGACTCACACTTTTTCTTCTGTGAATGTAAATATCTGTACATGTGTATGCATGTGTTTGTGCATGACACATGTGGGAGATTTTTGTCTCTAAATAGAGAATACATGGGTTGTTCTGTGTTTTCATGAGCTTGTGCAACCCATCCACAGCATCAGCTCTCACCCTAATGAGTTGAAGCTACATTAGCAAAATCCCAGGCAGATAAATTGACTTTAAACCTTGGTTTGATGATCCTACTAAGACATTCAATTAATTCTGTTTTGCTACAAGCTAATTTATGACTTTGTGTTTACTCCAAAGAAATGTTGAATGTACAAATCAGTAGGAGACAAGGTAATGAATTATTCTACCTTCCTTCATGCTCTTGTCTTCACACTTCAGTACTGTAAGAATGGAAGAGGAAATATGAAAGAAATGTCTTTTGATGTATGAAATGTGGGTATTTTCTCATACTGAGCTGTATCTAACTGGTGTAAACACATAATCAAGCCCTCTAGGAGATGCTAATTAGTGCAGTAAATGTTAGTTTATTAATTGCCATTACGTTTCTCTTTGTTTCACCAGTGAATGTCTCTTTTCAGGAGAACAGATTTGATATGGTGTGTCTGTAGAATTTGTTTGTGTTCATGGCAAATGAAGACAAGTAGCCTAGCAAAGCTGTGATGAATTAACAGCAGTCCGTGCGATCAACATTTCTGTAACGGAGTCCACAAAGTGCACGGGCTTCTGTATGATCTGAGAAGAAAAACAACACAAAACAAAAAGCCCCAGAGGATTTGATAACAATTTTCTGCTCCATCTCTCTACTTGGTGTGTTTTTAATGAGCCTTCCAAAAGCACAGGTAGTAAAACTTTCCCTTTTTGATGTGGCAGAATACCCTGCCAAGACATACTTCAGGAGAGGCACTTCAAAGGCAAACAGCCAGCAAATACAATTACATTAGGTGAGGCTGCTGGGTATAATTGAGTTCCTCCCATCCTTGGAAAGTGATAGAAGACAGTCCCTTAACAGTTCCCTCTTTCTGCTCCTCCAGCTTGTTATTATGAATCAGTATTTACCCTGTGATGTTCACATTTGTAAACTATACCATTATCACATGCTACATCACCAGTGCCAGGTACTGTGAGCCAAGATTATGCCTGATGGTAAAAAATAAGGGATCAAGTGAGCAGTCCCCCAGTAGGCAATAGTAACATGAACTGTGGGGAGGGCAGAAGAAGCATCCAGCCTGAAAGCCATCTCTTCCCCTCTGTGCAGGGAGATGCCGGTGCTTCTAGGAAGCAGCAAAGTAGACTCTGTTGAAACAGCTTGATGTCCCAGGAAGCAAGTGGGAAGTAACTTTGCTGGGTGTGGATCTAGCTCATGGCTTGACCAAGCTCTCAGGATCCAGTTTTAGATTTGGTATGGAGAGAAAGCCTTTCCATGTTCTTAGCCACTTTATGGAGCCAAAGCATAGGATGAAGTTTTTTCCCGTCTGTGTGGAACATGAGCTCTTGCGCTTTCATGGACTTTGGTTAGAACACAACAAAACCTAGGTAACTCTTCATATTCTTTCCCCTGTTGAATCAGCTCTACAAAGCCTTACCGTAAGAAACAGTGAATATCTTTTGCCCAGATATTTGAAAATGCTTTTTCATTGTTTTCTTCAATTATTTGCCTAGGTAAGTTTTACTAGGCCATTGAAAATCTTAGGCTAGAATGCTGATTTATTCTGTGTCTTTGAGAGCAAGGTTACTTTGCACTATAGTAGCTTGCTTGAGTCCCTAATCTTGTTCAGGATAGCTTCTAGTTTACATTCTTATACAAATAATGACATTCCCATGTCAGAAAATTCTAGCTTGGACTTCTTTGTATGTCTGTTCAAGAGGCAGGGTCCTTCTTGCTTCTTTCAACTAAGGCACATGTCTTGCCTCTGTGCTTCATTTACTGCAGACGTCAAAGGCAGGCATGGCTTTCTTCTGGGACTCTGCATGGCAACAGTGGGTGTTGCTGCTGCAGGTCTTGAATAACATTAAGTCATTGATTTATTTTCTGGTGATAAATAATCATAAGTAGCATATAAATATGTAGTTCTGCTCTAATTGGAGCACTGAAATAGAAGGTTCTATCCAAATGTTTGCATGATGAGTGGAAAAAAAAAAAAGAGTATTAGAACAGGTTTTATTTTCCAGATTGGGAAGATTTTTTACAAAAATAGTAAATGTTGTGCTTATTGTATTGTTTCAGCACGGCTTAAACAAAATTCCACCTTTTTAGTAAGGGCGCTTTTTTTTTCTGGACTCTGGTAGCTAGCTTAGAAATGGACCTAGCTTAGAAATTTGCTAGAAATCTGGAGGCAGAAACTGGCTTGTCCTTTGAGACACGCTCCATATATGCAGAATCTATCTGAATAAATGAGCCCCTTACTTAACTAGGAACGTACTGTATATTCCATCTGCAGACTGAATGATTGCTCCATTTCAAGCCTCCTGACTCCCATGGAGCCATCTGGTACATGCTAGTTTGTACGAATAGGTGAGGATTCCTGCTAACACAACAGCCTTCAACTAGGCAGAGTGCTGATATTTAGCACTCTGTTACACATCTGCGCACAAAGCTGTAACAAAAACCCCAACACTTTCCTTGTTTAATATTTAAATTAACCTTCCTTTTTCTCCTGGAAAGCCAGTCGGGACAGAAACAATTAATGCAATTACATCTGAAAATGGGTTGAGCTATTAATACACCCAACTAAGCAGAGATTTCATGTTATGTGGTGTTGTGAATTTTTTTCACCCGTTACTTGCTTAGGGCTGAGTGGGGAGGAGGGTAGGAGAGGGGGAGAACATATGTGTCATATAGATATTTTTATATCACTTTGAGATATTGTCAGAAAATTAAGTAGATGGATATAATTCATGTCTATAAGCAACAGCGGGCTGGTCATAAGCCTTATCGATAGGTATGTAAAGCTTGCCATTTTTGACTGCTTTGTTACATCTGAGGTAGAATCTTAGAGTCAGCTAGGTCTCAAAAGACCTTTAAGATCATCAAGTCCAACCATTACCTCAGGACTGCCAAGACCACCACTAAACCATACCACCGAGGGCCTCACCTACATGGGTTTTGAACACTTCCAGAGGTGGTGATTCCACCACTTCCCTGGGCAGCCTGTTCCAGTGCCTGAGCACCCTCATTGTGAAGAAATTATTCCTAATATCCAATCTAAACCTCCCCTGGCACAGCTTGAGGCCATTACCTTTTGTCCTATTGCTTGTTACTTGGGAGAAGAGACCAAACCCCACCTCACTACAACCTCCTTTCATGTAGTTGTAGAGAGTGATAAGGTGCCCCCTGAGCCTTCTCCAGACTAAACAACCCCGTTCCCTCATGTCCATATGGGATTGGCAGTCTGTGGCACAGCACCACTAAGAAGATGTCTTGGTGCTAGCTGAGTTGCTTTAAAGGTTTTCAATGAAAATGGACAGAACAAGGTGAATAGGGGAAAAAGGGAAGTGAGCTAAAACACAAGGGCTGCCTGTGTATTCACACTGTTTTATTCTCTGGCACCCAGATTGGCAGATATATTTGAGGCACTTAACATATAGCCAGAGAGAACTGTGTGCTCTTCGGCAATTTAAAAGAATAAAGCTATGTCAGATCTTCCTTTCCCCTCAGACATTGCACAGGAGCGTGGAGGAGAACGAAGTCAGAACTTTCCAGCTGCTGTGTGGGATGTGCTGCTGCCCTGGGATGAACAAGAGTGGCCCTAGCTCCTCTGAAACTTCCAAGGAGCTCAGGTCAGAACTCTCTCCAGATGTTTTGCATAGTATAGGTGACTTAGGACTTCCACTTAGTCCATAATGAGACTTGCATCTGTAGCAGGCATCTGTCAGGGTTTCATTTGATTAATTTATTTCTGCACCAGAAATTATGGTAGATCTTTCCAATAAAAATTGAAAGTCATTCAAGTCATGAATTACTTGTATGTCATTCAAGCTAACTCTAGTTTCTGATGCATCCTGACTAAATGGGAGTCAGGGTGAATGGTGCAAAGACTTGTGTTTGCTCATAATGTGGTGGTAGACGGTTTACGAGTGCAGGGTTGGATCTGTATAGTTCTGCAGTTCACTTTGTGTCAGTACAATCTCACTTTGTTTTAGTAATGTTGCCCCTCAGACATGGGATAGCTTACAAACTGGGATCTGTGCTCACATGTCTGTTGCAAAATACAGCCTGCTAAAAACAGCTGTAAGGAGCTCCCTTTGTCTGGTTGGGGTTCTTCACTTAAGTGCTTGTGGTGCCTGATTAAATTAGTAATCAGAGATATAGTCATGCTATTTTGTGACTCTGAGAGCCTTGATTGTGGATTATATTTACACACTGCAATTTCTTTCTAAATGGAGCTCTTTGTATTCAAGGACTTTAAGAGTCTTTCAGCCTGTGATAAAATCCAGTTTGCCTCGTAGATCAGTTCTTGCATTGGTGCCAAGCACTTGGTCAGGCATGCTGTGTAGAACAGTTTTTTGTTTGCACAATGAATATGGCTATGTAAGAGTTCATGTGTGGTGCAGTGGTTTTGCTGACCCTTTATGCTGAAAAACTGCATGGTGGCAGTCTGGCAGGTGCATTGAATGCCTTCACATTGTGTTGCCTCAAAATGACAGTTTTGTTTCTTGTCAAAACAGGGGATAGCTTGAAACAAAGCCACATAAATGGTAACAGACTTTGTTTGGTATTTAAAATGCCTGCACAGATCCAAACCCTGTGGCCTGTCTTGGTTAAAACAATTGGGCTGGAAAGTCAGGCAGCCCTTACAGCATATTTTGTTGTGTTTTAAACCCATGATATATGCTAAAACAGTGACTCTATCCCATGCATGTAGGTAGCAAAGGTAAGCAAGAGACATGACTGCTGAGTTTTGAGGCTCCAGAATCCTTCAGGTAAGTACTCTAGTGGAACCCTTTAGTTGAAAGCCCCTGTTTTAAGTTTCTTCTTGTCCTGTTCAGAACAGGGATAGAAAACCTGATCTTATCAGTCCAGCTGCATTCACTTGCAAAAGAGTGCAGGGAAAATGAGAAGGACTCAGCTCACCATGACAAGGTGCTCCTATTTGAGGTAAACCTTTGCTCAGGCTGTGCTCTGAATCATCTCAGAGTGGGCTTCAGTGCCTTAGGCCTTTCTCTAGTCATAGCCAGAATTATCATCATGGGTTGGAGGAAGCTTTCCCAGGAAGGATTTTCTGTTTATTTTGCTTTGTTTTGCCTTTTTTTTTTTTTCCCCTTCTAGAAACCAATGGGTTTTTATAAAAAAACCTTACTTCCTTCTGTGGTGACATTTTATGAAAAATGCCTGGCCAGCTTTAGTGGGCACTGATTCTGGGTTTTTTTAGACCACTTTTACTGAAGAACAATTTATTTGAATACCATACCTTGCTACTAACTTGAAGTTCCTGTTTGTAGATGTATCAGGGGAACTTAAAACATGTAATTCTCTTCCTTGCTTTGCTACCTTTGTGCAGCAGCACTTCAAATCTCTGTGCCTCAACTTCCCTTCACCCATTACTTGTCTTTTCCATAGAAATCCTTTGGAAGTAGATTTTTATTACTTTGTTGTGCTAGAAAATGGAACTCTGGTCTCACTTGGGTCTGTGTATTGTTGTAATATAAATAACATTCTCTTTAATGGAGTGATTATTTTGAGGTATCCTACCAGCTACAGTAGCCATTAAGCCTATTAGAACGGTGAAGCCTTTGGATGAATTAACAGACCAGATGAACAGATACAACTCACGCACTTACAACAAAATCCAATCTTTCCAGAAAATTAGAGTACCATCTTGCAGATTGTTGGAATGATGCTGCCTACTGGCATTTTCCTTCTGCTGCAGAATAGCTGCAAATCACTCCCTGGTGAACTGAAGAGTCCTACAGGATAGTAAATGGATCAGGAATGCCCCCAGAGTGAACCCTCTTTGAGTTCAGGGGGTTTCTGTTCAAACAGCTGGAACTGCTTTTGCCTCTTGTGTTTTCTTCCAACATAGATGTGGTTACAAGCGTGTTGAAGCAACCTGCCAGGAAAAAAGAAGCCTGAACTACTGGGAAAAAAAACCCAAACCACCCTTGCATGATAACGGCTATACTCACTGTAACATCATGCCTCTAAAGGGGCTCCTATCTCCATCCCTGGCCAGCAGCGCATGCTTGGTGAGGAGCATAAAAAGCGTGACGTGAGTATGGTGATATATGTTTGAACACTTTCCTGTGGCTTGGTGGCTCTTGTCACAGCTCAAGCTGGTGCAGAAACCTGCCAGCATGAAGGCAGCCACTGATGGGATGTGTACCTCCAGAGCCAAGACTAAGCAGATGGAAGGAAGGGCAAGGAGGCACATGCAAAGATGGAGAATAAGGGGTGTCCCCCGGGCAGGCTGCAGCTTGCCTAGGGCATTATTTAGCAGCTGGCTCCATCTAATGCAAAGTGCTGTCTCCAGTACAGTCCTGTGTGATCAGAAACCAGCCTTCGTTCCTCAATAGCTATTTAAAAAGACTGGCTATCGTGTATGGTTTTGCTATGGATTCTTTTTTGTAAATGGAGTTTAGTTATCTTGCTCTTAGGAGAAATACAACTGTTTCAGGATTTGGTCTCCATTAGGTGTTTGATTTGGGGCTCTCCCTGAGCTTGGCTCAATAGTCCCTGAATTGCAAGGGCTGCAGGCTACACTCTAGCCTAATTTAGGTACAGAAAAGTATGGCACATAGGTGTGATCCCACCAAGTCCTTTTCTTGGTACACACAGCCTGTTCCCAGGTGTTCGGTGTTAATGGTAAGTCATAAAATCCTAGCCCAAGCTTCCCCCTGAGCTTGAGTGCCTCCTCTAGCAGCCTACTGCTCTTGCTCCAAGCTCCTCCACTTTATGCATTCAGATGCTTGTATTTTCTGTGGCTGGATGTAATGGGACTCACCTGATTCAACTGCCAAGCCAAGTCAGCAAAATAATCTTGAATCTCTGTGAAGATTTCTCCTATTCTACTGCAATGACTGGATTAGTGCTTTTCTCCCCAATATGTTAACATCTCCCGTGCCACAAGAGAACCCAAAGCCCTCCAAACCATCAGTGCAGGAGCTAAAACTGTCACAGTCATTGCAGTTTCCATAGGTAGCATCCTTTGTTTTGGCTAATGAGTTTTTTGCAGGCCTTATTACTACGGCAGTAGAACTGCTTGGTGGCTTGCATGGCAGAACTAAAATGGGAATAAAATTGTGACTACAAAAGTTAAAAGGAATACAGTTACTGGGTGTTTGTTAGTTCCATTTTGCAGGAAGATAGCAGCTGCTTTTCTTTTCTTTTTTAACAGATGGAGTGATTTCTCATGTAGTGTTACAGTAATGACCAACGTGACACAGAAGGAAAATTCTGTGACAATATGGTGAGCAAGATCTTATTGACAGCTCCACTTGGTTTTAATTTGTAAGCTCTATATTGTTGCTCTATTCTTTTTTTCTACCTCTCCACCTCCCAAATGCTGCCTGTCTTTCCTGCCATACAGAATTATATTTCAAGTTGAATGAAACAATTTAATTTTAAGGACCCTTAACTAAAAGCTGTTCAAATTCTTTACCAGAACTTACACCCCATCATAAGTTAAAAAAATTAAAAAAATCATTATGAAGTGATGGTGCAAAAATTATCCCCTGTGTAAGGTCTCTGTTGAGATGGCTGTTTTGATTTATCCTGTAGCAGCTGATGCCCTCTCAAGGAAGGGACTTACCCACTCTGCCCAAGGCACCTTAGCCCTAGCAGGCCAAGTGTGTGGACCATGAATGACCAGGGAGCAGTGCTTGTACCCTGGTTTATGACTAAACAGTGTGCATGGGCTGTAAATAACCCAAGGGACATTATTATCAACTAAGATCCCTGACTGCTGCCATGAGTAGAGGTGTTCAGAGCAAATGCCACCATCCATTTATTTGTAGAGGAGCTGAAGATCTAGCTGAAGACCACAACTCACAGCTCCTCCTTTGCAAGTGATGGTTATCTCTGTGTCACTACGTGCATTTAGTGTGTGTATAGAGTAAAAGGTTCTCAGTGTCCTCATAAGCTTCTCAGTAATCTCTGTGGGAAATAAGTCACAAGGCTCTACCTTTGAATCTTACATTTAAAATCTGAAAACTAAACCAAAAAGTGATCGTTTGTTAGTTTGATGCTAACAAAGTAAAAAAATACACCAGAAATTATTTATGAAAGAAACATTACATGGTATTTATCTCCGGATGATTAGGAAGACAGGTAGAACAACCCAGTGCATTCAGCCACAGGATAAAGCAGAACTGCAGAGAATGTTAGTAGGTAGAGAGGTAGCGCTTGTATGTACTAAAATCCTAACCTTCTCCACTCCTGTCTGAGGGATCGGGAGTCATCCTTGCTCCTGAGCAGTGTGGATGAGCAAATTCTGCTCTTGGAAACAATTCCCTAAATAATAGTTCCAAGGGTTGGTTTTCATGCTTGCTACCAAATGCCAGTGGCTCTTATAGTCCTGTGACACACCATGTATGGTGCTAACACAGGCATCTCTCGATAACAGTGATAAATAACCCTAAGAGAGACATTTTCCTTTACAGTCCATGAATGAGACTTACTTTTTGTGTGTCCTGCACACAAGAATAACATTGCTTTAATCTCTGTAGCAGATTTGTCTTTAATTTCCAAAATTGTTGGAAACTTGTGATACTGTTTTTCAGAAGGCTTATTAGAATAGGGGGAGATAAGACTGATTCTGTATTTTGCATTAACTGCCTTTTAAAATTTCTCCAAGAGAAGGGCTACCAGCCTGCTGCTCAGTGACTAATAAATTTGATTCATCTTCACTCCCCACAGGGTTATCCTCCTTCTTACTAATGTTTGACATTTTACGTTTTAATTAAAATAACCCTTCAAGCAGCAAACCACTAAGAGAATGATAGATATTCTTACTGCAACAAGATATAAGCAAAAGGGCATTCGCTAACCAGATATCTGATAGTGCCTCTCACTTACTCTCTTGTGGCCACCTAATGTTTGTGTGCATGTATGAGACAAGGCAACACTTATCTTAATATCAAGGGTATTTCCCATGTCCCAGGATACTATCATTTAATGTCTGCATTTCAGTAGGAGTAACAGGGACTCAGGAGTACTGATGTTGACTTGATGCTGGCTTGGTGATGTATATATGAAGTTACATAGCCTAAGAGAAGGGAAGGAGGGTGAAGAATAGCAAAGTAATTCTAAGCTGTTAAAACAGTTACAGTGAAAATACTGTAAATAGTGTGGCAGCTGGATGCTGGCTGCCCCAGCCATCACTGAGGGGCTGGTTATATGGGACCTCCCTGTGTAGAGGAGCAGAATGAGAAGGACTGTGGGTAAACCTGTTGGACAGGTGTAGGCAGGGTGTTCATCTGATGGCCTGTCCTAGTGAGCATGTCAAAATATCATCACAAGAAGCTTAAGTGCAGGCAGCAAAGCTGGTGTCAGTGAAAACATGGAGGAGATATTTGGTGGGAGATGAAACAAGAGGCTGGAGTGCCTGGGTGAAGGTGTGAGGCATGTGTAGCTGGAGACTGGCATTAACAAGTGCTTAGAAGGAAGAGAAGGTGAAGCCACCAGAAAGGATGGATATCCTTTGCAAAGATGAATCTGAATTTGTAGGCCTGGAGGAGGGGAGTGACAAAGACCTGGGAAAATGCTTTGATTGTTTGAACAGAAAGAAGGCAAACCTGAAAACATAGCAACAGAAATTTACTTCAACTGATCTGTACATAAGGCAGAGATAATCCATGGGAGATTCTCTCTAGGGTACAGAGCTTGATGATAACAAGATGGTGCAACCAAAGGGACAAGCACGAGTGCAGGCAGAGGGACAGAGCAGTGCTGTAAATACATTGTGGAATTAATGTCTGACTCTGTATGGGGAGACAGAGGAGGTAAAGACATCAATCCAGTGGCTTAGGAGTGGCATCAAATCCAGAATAAGCCCATCTGTTTATGAATATTATTTACCTTCATCAGAGAGCACTTTATTTGTTCTCAAATGCAGCATCTTCCCAACTCTTGCTGGCTTCTCTTCCTCCATCTCAAACTCAGCAACAAAAAATATCTTTCTCATACATACTGAGTCTGATGGTACTGTGAGTTTTATTTTGAATCTCTTTAGAAAAGAGAGCATGCAGGAAAAACTTGCAAAATCCTGCAAGTTACTGGCTTGTCTGGGCCTTTCTGAATTATGATATGAACCCAAAGGAATAGCGGAGAAATGACAACTCCCTTTCATGTGATATTCTGGCTGCCCTTAGGAGATGAACAGTGAAATATGTGACTTCTGAAGAGAAACATACCTAATAGAGAGGAAGAAGGCTTAGCTATATGAATATATAGGGAAAAAGAAAGCTGTAACACAGAGAGCAAGGTTTTATATTCACAGCTCATTTCTCCTAATTTCTGGAAAAGTCAGAAAAATGTGGTAGTTCCACTTAAGCAGCTTAAATGATGCCCATTTCAGCATTGCCAAAAACACACAATCAAGTGGGACTAACTGCTCTCCTATAACTCCAGGAAGAGACCTGGTTTTGGTTTGTTGGAATAGCTGGTAGATAGTGAAAACCCTGTGGCATGACCTTCTGGAAATAACAGCTCAGCAAATAGAAGTTGTTATAAGAAATAGTGTTTGTGTCTCCCTGTGGCTTGGTCCCTAGGTGGGAATTTACAAAAAATGGTAGAGCTGTCTCCTCTCATCTGGATGCCTCAGTTTTGCATGGAGGAGGTGCTTGTCAACCCTGGTAGAACCACATGGACGTCCTGAGGGCCATCTCTGGGCACCTTTATGTGGTTATGATGGAAGGGATCCTGGCTGTTTTCAGGCCCATGTTTCTTTCAAAATTGCAAGGGCGCGTGGATGGTTTGCTGGGCTCTGTGAGTGCATATGCATATGTGAAGATAGGAAGTACTCGCCATGTCTCAGGAAAACAGGTACAACTCTCTACAGATTCCTGCCCTGTCAGCTGTTCCTCAGATATGTTGAGTCATAAGTTAGTCTACACAGGCATGTGAAAGGAAAGAAATACAAGCTAGCTAAGTGATCTGAATTTTAAGTGGATTGATTAAATTACATTAAGTCCCTGTGTAGATGTCCTTGTTCAGAATTAAGGTAAAGAAAGATAAGTCTCATAAAGGCCAAGTTAATTCTGAAGGAGAATATGTATGTAGAGATTTAATGCATTTTTAACTAATCCATTTTAACAGTTAATTCAGATTAACTGTACGCAGTATTCCTCTCTAGGAAAGACCTTCAAGGGAAAAAGACATGGAAAAACATCAGGCTCAGAGTGCAGTGTTTCTATAAACATCCACCACAGTCAATTACAAAGCAGATAATTACTGCCACAAGGCTCCTGAATGGCTGCATGGAGACCTACTCATGTTGGTGCTGTTGGAGGGGGCAGTGGTCCTGGGAAGGACTTGCCAAAAGCATCCTTGCTTCAAGAAAGGTGCTTTGGGAAATGGTGCAGCATGCTGGTAAGGCCTTGGCTAACCTGCTGCTATGAGGAATTTTGATGGTTAATGAGACGTCCATGCTAGCAAAATGCATCCTCTTCACAACTGTACCTGTGTCTGCTCATTGTTTGTGTGCAAGAGAGGCAGGATGTGGTATGAATCTTAATGGTTTCCCTCCTACCTGGAGTGATGTATTGAACCAAATCCTGTCTTCACTCCTGTTGTGTAAACCAAACATTGCTTAGCCCTGTGCAGTCTCTTCTTTATTTAAAAAAGTCAAAATCTGGAGTTTAAGCTTTATTATTATTTTAAAAATATATTGTGAACAATAACTTAAAGAGAAATGGGAGATTATGAATAAATAATAAAGTTCATAGGTGTACAGGGAAAATACAGCAGTCCATAAATATAGTTAAGAACTCAGTTGTACAGTAAAAAGAAAGGGTATAAAAATGTAGATGACTGAAGCAATATGTATGCAGAGGAATAATAATCTACCATGAATTAAAATGTGCAAGTATTGGGGACTAAATTGCTTTTACTACTCTACACATTTTTTTAAAGTACCTAGAGGCCTTCAGGTATGAGTGCTAAAATAAAAATATTATTATTATGGATTTTGGGGGGCAGATGAGTTGAAACTCAAGGATGTCCCCTGTGCCTTAGCTCTATTTCATGTGGTTAAATGCATTGGGCCAAATTTATCCCTGGTCTGCTATATTTACTGTTGAAAGCACTTTAGAAAAGTGCATATTAAAGCTATATCTAAAGAAGCACTGGATTCTGAACAGGCATTGAAAGCAAGGCAATAAAATCAAAGATGTTCTCTCAGGCCAATTTAGTTTTGGGTGAGGGGAGCGATTGCTCAGTCACATCGGTCCAGTGAACCTGAAACAACAGTGTGTGAAAAATTGGTGGTGAAATAATGTCTCCATGAGGGAGAAATGCTAATGCTGGTTACTGGCTATGCTGCTTCTTGGGTTTTACTCATGGATTTTATCCTAATATTTTCACTGATTATTATTCTCCCCCAGTGACCACCAGGGTACTTTACTCCCTGTTTTGCAGCAAAATTTGAGACCAAAATTTTTGCTTTGTTATGAAGTTAATGTAAGAAAATTCTCCATAGAGTCATGGAATTGTTTAGGTTGGAAAAGAACTTTGAGGTCATTAAGCCCAACTGTTAACCTAGCACTGCCAAGTCCAGCACTAAACCACATCCCTCAGTGCTATATCTATGCATCTTTCAAATACCTCTAGGAAGGGTGACTGAACCACTTTCCTGGGAAGCCTGTTCCAATCCTTGACAACTCTTTCTGTGAAGAATTTTGTCCTAATATCCGATCTAGACCTCCCCTGGTGTGACTCGAGGCCATTTCCTCTTCTCCCTGTTACTGTAATTTGGGAGAAGAAACCAACACTCACCTCACTGTAGCCTCCTTTCAGGTAGCTGTAGAGAGCAATATGGTCTTCCCTGGGCCTCCTTTCCTCCAGACTAAACAAACCCAGTTCCCTCAGACAATCCTCATCATTCTTGTGCTCCAGGCCCTTCACCAGCTTTGTTGCCCTTCTCTGGACTCGCTCCAGCACCTCAATGTCTCTCTTGTAGTGAAGGGCCCAGAACTGAACACAGGATTTGAAGTGCATCCTCACCAGTGCCAAGTACAGGGAGACCATCTCTTCCCTACTCTTGCTAACCCCACTATTGCTGGTACAGGCCAGGATGCCATTGGCCTTCTTGGCTGCCTGGGCACAAGCTGGCTCATGTTCAGCTCTGTCAATGAGCACCCCCAGGTTCTTTTCCATTGGGCAGCTTTCCAGCCACTTTCTTCAAGCCTGGAGCATTGCGTGGGGTTGTTGTGACCCAAGTGCAGGGCCTGGCACTTTGCCTTGTTGAACCACATACAATTGGTCTCTGCCCATTGATCCTGCCCAGATCCCTCTGTTGAACCTTGCAACCCACAAGCAGATCAACTTCTGCCCAACTTTGTGTCATCTGCAAATTTACTGAAGGTGCACTTGATCCCCTCATCCAGATTATTGATAAAGATATTAAACAGATACTGATACAGATATTAAACAGAACTCGTCCCAGTACTGAAGTCTAGGGAGCACCACTTGTGGCTGGCTGACAACTGGATTTAATTCCATTCACAGCCACTGTTTGGGCTTGGCGATCCAGCCAGCTTTTTACCCAGCAAAGAGTAAACCTGTCCAAGACATGAGCAGGAGAAAGCTGCTGGAAATGCTGTCAAAGGCTTTACTAAAGTCTAGGTGGACAATACCTACAGCCTTTCCCTCATCCGCTAAGTGGATCACCTTATCATAGAAGGAGATCAGGTTAGGCAGGACCTGCCTTTCATAAACCCATGCTGACAGGGCCTGATCACTTGGTTGTCCTGATTGTGCCATGTGCTGGCACACTTGTACATGTCTAAGTGGTTCTTTTATATGGGGGTCTTGACCATTAGTCCAGGCCCTGCCCAGGTCCTGTTAGCCACTATTGTGTGAACTGCAAGCTCCTGGTAGCTCTCTCAGCCTCCCCTAAGGTTCCCTTTGTTCAGGGATCCCCTTCCATACACCATGCTAGAACACTCTCCTGCAGTTCATGCCAGCACCAGAGTCATTCTCATGCTTGTGAGTCCATGTGCAGCAGCCTGCAAAGCAGTCATGGTTTTCATGCTGACTGTGAAGGAGATGAGACTGAGCCTTGGAAGATGACACCAGGACTGCAGTGACTCTGATGAGCTTGCAGTCCAAGAGGCACCCAGAGCACACATATAGCAGCAAGTATGTTTTACTACTGTAGCTGCCACAACTGGCTTGGGCAAACTATTGTAATGAGAACAGCAGTGCTGCTGGGGCACAGCTGCTAGCAGTGTCAAGTGCCAAACAGGCCAGGTCTGTGATTTCATGTCTGATTAAGGTTATTCTGCCATGAGAGAAAGAGGAAGGGACTTGCACCAGTGAGTGACCAAGCTCAAAGCACTTGAGGTGATCTTGCTTGCATGTATAAATCAGAATCGCAGCCAAATCAGTTAGTTCCCAATTGCCACAGCTTCAATTCAAAGTTTAGTCCTACAGACCACTCAGTTTGGCTGATAGAAAGAAGATGGCACACTGGAGCTCATTGTGGTGCTTGGTGCTTGGTGCTTAGTGCTTGTGCAAGCATTTTCTTTAGCATGAAGAGCTGCACAGTGCAGCAGAAACCTTCATACCTACGGGGAAGAGGATGTGGTGCAGGGGTGAGTCTGAAACCAGCACTGCTGAGTACCCAGCGAGGGAGGTGATCACCATAATGAAGTTAGAACAAAGAACTTGATAAGAGACAGAGCTAGTTCATGGCAGGCAGAAGAGATGGAAGAGGTCATGCTCCCAGCCTTTTTGCTCCCTGGAAAAGCATGAAGCCTCACACAGCCACCTTGATGAGGCTTCCTATTTTTGTCCGGTTTAATCTAATGCTGCAAAGAAGGAGAGGCAGGGTTCAGTCTTGGCTCACCCTGATTCACATCCCTGCTGTAGCAAGACTTGTGTGTATGAGAGTTAAAAACTGTGTAGGGAGTTAACAAGGGTGCATATACAGAAACATACCTCTTTTTCCAGATTCTCTGGGGTGCACTGGTGTGTAGTACTTCTCTTTTGCCTTTTACTTCTGATAGTCAAATATGTCTCTATTAGTTGCCATGCAAGCAGCTTATACTTCGTACAGCTTGGGCTTGGTATCCTGCACCTTTCTGTGGAGAGAGGCTCCTGACCCCAGTGCAGAGGCTGTGTTTTTATCATCAAAACCACTTCAGTGTGCAAAGAGCGTGAGGGAAAGCTCAATTTTCTGTTTCCTTTAAAGCACAGGGATCACTCAGGCTAAAAGGATTGTGGTGTTTCCAGAAGCACACAGACATTTTCAGAATGGCTACTGGGCCTTCTGGGAGGTTTGAGCCCTGTGGATGATGCCCTGCTGCGCTGCTTCAATGGGAGGCACTTGCCAGAAGTCAGTTTGCTCCTAGTGAGATCAAGGTAGAGCTGCCACTGATTTTTAAGGCTGTGTGGCTGCAGACTAGAGCAGGTGTGCAAATCATTCCTAGGGATCATTCCTCTTTTTTTGTTACAAGTGTGAAAATAAGGCTATCTTCTCAGAAAGCAAATTTAAGCCCCCCTTATTCTTCAAGCCAAGAGAAGTCCTTCTGTATCATATACTTTATTTAATCACAAAAGTATGCCATTTCCGAAACAGAGGTAGCTGGGGGCAGGGAATTGGGGCTGTCTGCATTTTGCCTGTGTAGCAATGCAGTTTTGTTAAAACTATGAATCAAACAGTTGGAATGAGAAAAGAAAAGTTTCCATGCAAAACTCAGTGACACAAAAAGAGCAACTCTCCATCAGCTCAGGGCCTGATCATTACTTTGTCCCACAAGTGAGGAAAGGCAGACTGAGAGCAGACCCAGTCTGGGACCTGGCCTCAGTGGGACACAGCAGTGCCACACTGACTGGTGTGAGGAAAGAGCAGACTGAAATGCTGCCCATACTGAGGATAGCCAGAACAGATCCCCTCCAACATGGAAGGGCAGGGCAGCCCAAGTCAGAGAGGCTCAGAGATGCCATGCTCTGAAGGGGTTCAGAGAGGATTCTCAAAGTAATACCTGAAAATGGTTTTGGGGAACCTACTGCCTATCCAGGGCATCAGGAGCTCATGTCTAGGCTCAAAAGCTCTTTCCCTTTGATTACTTCTATCTCCTGGGAGATAGCTGCAAGAAAGAGAAGAGCACCTCATTTTTGCCCATCTCCTTTGTTTCACATGGTAAGTTTTGCTGCCTTCCTTGTTGAAGTGCCCAGGCTGCCCTTCTGCATCATGGCAGCCACCAGCTGAAGGGAAGCATGATGGGCTCACTGGATCAGGGAGTGTGCTTGCAGGAGAGAGCAAAAGTTTATATTTGTGAGAGCAAAGTGAAGAAGCATGAGATTGGAGAACACTGGGTGCTGCCATATAAGCACTATAGCCCCAAGTCTAATGGATAATAGAGTCATTAATTCTCCTGATTAACTTGGCCTTGGGGTTCATGGAAATGACATCCACCTCCTTTCTTTTTTTCTTTCTTCTTTCTTTTCTTTCTTTCTTTCTTTTTTTTTTTTTTTCAATCTCAAATTTT
>NDXB01022460.1:199373-209679 GCA_002631895.1 Agapornis roseicollis
TTTTTTTTTTTTTTCCAAGCTCAAACTGTGGAACGCGAGAGCATAAAAAACCCAAGCTAATTAGAGAGAAATCAGGAGAAAAGAAGTAGGGAGAAAAGAGAGACAGTCTGAGCATTAATGAGACTGATTTGGGAAGAGGATGTGACAAGCTCTTCAAAAGCATTATTGTCAAATGTGTCACTGTTTCATAGATGGCTAGCGCTACCTTTGAGCTTCACGCTGATAGTTAATGATTTGAAACTATAAAAAGATTGAAAAGGTAAAAGGGAAAATGGCAGACTCGACTGGATTTTAATGAGAGCCCCCTCTCCCCCCTTTTTCCATGTGAGTCAGCCTTGAAAAGTACAGAAAAAGTTCACTTTCCCTCTGTCCGCATACTCTCCCAAGGCAAGAATTGTTTATAAAGGAGAAGGGAGAGTGCAGAGGTCCATCTGTCTCGCTCCGACCACCATCCATCTCCCCTTCACCAAACCAGCAGCTCCCCCCATCTGCTGTCAAGTGCTGGTGGGGTTGTGGCCATACAGGCAGAGGGTTGACAAAAATAAGCTGAGATTGATGGAAGAGACAGCTATAGCTCTTGTTTGTTTTTTTGTGACGTGCTGAGCAGAAGCAGTCTTCACACTGTGAAATGTAACAAAGAAATCTAAAGTGATTACGCAGGTTCATTTGTCAGTATCACTGCTCCAGCTATTGCTGTGTACAACAATGAGATGACAAGGCATTTATTGCTGATGGTTGGTTATTAGCCGCATTATAGGAAACATTAGCACAGTCTAGGATACATAGACCAGGGAGACAATAGCTTTCTGGGCTCCAAACTCAGCAGGGTAGCCTTGTCATTAAATTTGGTAGTACCAATTTATTTTTTTTTAAATAAATTCAAAGGGAACTTTGAAAACTAAATCTGTAACCCTGCATTTACCTTAAGACTGATCAGTGTGTTTTCTTCGGATGCTACATCTTTCATCAGAAAAGCTACGCAGCCCAGCAGGCCATCAGGTCCACAAAGATGCATCAGAAAAGCCTAATGATACATGGGCTCCTGGCCGATCCTATAGTTGCCTTCTAGCACTGACTTTCACAGTACGCCTGCTACCACTGGGATGGACCAGGTTCTTCCCAACTAAGTTGCATGTGAACATACAAACAAGAGGCATCTGCATTGTTTCGTTATGATCGTTGTCCTGCTTTTCTTATTTTTCTCAGACCCACCCATTTTTTTCTTGTCTTTGCTGAGTTCTTTAGGGTCAGATTTTGGTAGCTCTCTCATCATTGTGAATGGGCCTGTAGAAGTCACTGGAAGTATTTGACAGCAAGGGCTAAGTGGGGAAAGTAAAGGTTTGGCATCCCTGGGACGTGACTGGATGACTGCCATGTTTATTAAGCTGTGAAAGAACATGCCTCTCCTAGGGCAAAAGCTGTATTTGCACAGCGGTGCAAAGACAGCCCTCAGTTCTCGGGTGAAACGACTACTTTTTTTGCAGCCTTTCAGTACTGAGTTTTGCAGTAAAAACAGAAAATCTGGTGGTGGCTCCTTCTTTTCAAAGGAGGTTTTTATTATATAATGCATTTTCGCATTTACTCAGTCAGTGAGCAATATATTCCCTGCTTCATTTTTTCTGACACTCAGCTTCAGTTTATTTTGTGCTACCATCAGATTTTCAGAATGCCCCATATTTTGGCAATGACAGCACTTAAATAAACTGTAACAGTTGTTCTGGGAAAGTTGGAGGTTTTGACAGCTGCATGAGGGATCATGGGACTTCAGCCCATAAAATACCAGTGTAACAGGAATTACAATGTTTTAAAAACCACTATCACTTGATAACATTGTAAATAGCAACAGGAGCTGTTTTTGAACAGATTCAGGCCTAAACCAACTATCTTTGAATCCAAAAATTAAATTTAGATGGAATCTTTTCACCATCAAATAGGTCTTTTTTTAAATCTTTTCATGTTATAAAATTTGTCATATTCTTTGCCCTATATGCTGTCTGCCTAGTGGTGAATTTAAACTGAACTGTTTGTTTTGGATTCATCAACAATAGTGTTAACTCAAAAAGATCCAGATTCAGAAGACTCAGACCCTTAAGACCCAGGTTGTAAATTACGTAGCATTTCTGAGGTTAAAACCAAATAACACTAGATTTCTTTTTAAACTGCACTTAACAAATGTTTGTGAGAAAATTAGTGGTGTCAGCTCTTTTACATTAAGTGAGCAAGGTGATTTTGCCCTCCACTAGACACACTCTAAGCCGTATCATCTGCCTCTGCTCAGTGATTAGTTTTGCCCTGAACTACCAAACTAATACTGTTTCCACCAGTTTCTACATCCCTTCTGTCATTATTTCTGTTCTTCTGTTAATTTTATCTTAACTTCCAACTTCCTGCTGAAATCCTGTGATTTCAGTGAAAGCAGAAAACTAAGGGAGCTGATAGCACTGTGAATCACTCCAGGTTTAATTGAAGAATGTGTGCCTGCTGGGGTAGGGTCCCTTGAAACAAATATCCCCCATAAGATGGACACCTGTGATCCAGCTTCTAGGTGAGGATCTTTAGTAATAAAACAGAGCAAAGAATTTAATTCAATAATAAAAATAATATTAATAAACTTTAAAAATAGTAATAAAAAAATCATACCACTCTACCCCTGAGAGGTTTCGAGAGGGTGGCTGGCAGGTCTAAATCTATGGTGACAATTCAGAACCAAATAAGGATGAGGTATCTCTTGAGGCCATAGGGTTTGAAACTTGTCATAGAAGAGGCATCTCAACTCTCAGAAAAGAAAGCAATCTCTATTTGAGAGCACACAGGCATTTCTGACAAGGAGTGTCCGATGAATCAGCATTTCAGCTAGTGAGTTAATGCAGTTAAGCAAAAAAAAAAGGGGAAAAATAAAAAAGCCCTTTGGCATGAACTTTGCTTCTGAGATACATGCAGTGTATCTTCGAGAAGTAGGAAGGTTTTTGAAGTTATAATGGAGGCTGTTTTAATTTGGGGCAGGCTCATTAAGGAACATGGTTAAAAAACATAGATTTTGTTCCCTCTGGCTGTCTGCTGTGCTTCACACTAAACTTGGCAAATCCAAAACGCAATCCAAGAGAAGGTATCTGTATTGTAAGATAAAATGTGACAAAGACTGCCTGCTCTATGGCTGGCTCAGATCAGATAAGGGCTGCATCTAGCATACCCACCCCACAGTGTAAATCTAAAGGTATTAAGGAATATACGAAGATGGTGTGTCAAAATCTAACTTAAATCCTCTTGCAATCAAAAAAACCCAAACCTCTCAAATCATTAGTTGTTAAGTATCAGTTTGTGTCAATGGAGTGTTGTTGCCTAAAATGGAAACAATGGAAAATGACAGAAGAAGCAGTTAATTAGCAACCCTGTGTGTTCATCCCACCTTTTATCACAGCTGTTTCACTCGGCCAAAAGCACATCTTGGTCTTTGTAAAAACTGTGCCCTGCTTCTGCTAGCTCTTCTCATGGTTTTCATAAGGAATGTTAAGTCTGGCTGTCAATATACAAGCAGGAATGGCAATATGTGCATTTCAACCGAGGCTAAAATGTTAGACTAATACTTTGAATTCAGATCTACCAGAATCTGTACACAAGAAAGCAGCAAGTAACTGATGACACACTGATAGAAAATGGAATAAAAAAAGAATATTGTTCTTCCCCCTATATGGTGCTATATTTGCAGAGTAAAGTATTGACCAGCTATTCATTACAAACGAGACACAGGAATTTCAGACAGTGGTTCTTATTGTTACTATTAATCATTATTTGTGTTGTGACTGAGCCTCCAAAGGCCTAGTAGAACCAGGTCATTGATGAGCCAGGCACAAGAAGAATTCATAGCTTAAATGCACACAAGAGCCACAAGAAAGACCTGTATCATAAAAGCTCAGAGAACATCCAGCCTGACCATTTAGCTGAGTCCTGGTGGCAGCCTTTGCCTGAGCAGGGATGGTGTTCCCCTGAGCTAAGCTGCGGTGAGGCTGCAGGACCCAGGTTGACTTCTCTTCCCAGCACTGGGCTGAAAAACATGGTTGAGTGGCTTGGAGATGGCACAGTGGTCCTTAGTGTGGTGCTGTGTATTCCATGGCATATTCAGAAGTAGGCTCTGGGACACCTGCAGCACAAGGTCTGCCTCCTTCCCTTGGGCTGTGTTTACTTTTCTGTATGCATGTGCGAAAAACAGGGATGGAGAAAATCAAAGTAACAAAGAAACTTTCAAAGCTGACCCTGAATGCTTGTGGCTGATAGATGAAAACAAAACTCATTGCAGCAGTGTTGCTCAGGATGACCCTTGGAATTTTTCTTTTAAAGGTTAGATGGTAAAAAACACTGCTTTGCTGTTTGTAGGGAGGAGAGTTTAGCTGTAAGGTCACTTTGTTTTCACACTCTTGCAAATGTTACCTCCACCCTTCACAGGGAATGTAAATCAAGTAAAAAACCACCCAGCAGGGTTATCAGGGTAACACTAAATCAACACCAGCTGCAACTGCTAGGGGTGAAAGTAAAATTTACAGTGAGGCATATGTCTATTGCTACTGAGCAATTAACAGTCTTTTCAATTAGAACATGCAAGGACCAAGATTTATTTATTTATTTATTTATTTTAAATAGCGGTGTAAAGAAAAGCAAACTGGGAGGCCAGACTCATCCAGGTTTCCATTCTGTGTTCATGGTGTCTCTAAATCAAGACTAGTGCAAGCTGGAAAAAGATAGAGAGGAGGGCAAACTTTCCTTTCAGCAGTTTCTGGAAACTGCTGAGTAAAATCTGCATCCATCATCTTGTTATTGAAAAGTATAAGTGAAAGGTGAGAGAAAATTGTGTCTGATATGGGATGTTTAGTTGACAGACAGCTCATTGTAACAGATGTGGCGGCTTTTAAATAGCACCGTAAATGAGATCCCAGAAAGACAAGGACAAAGGCTAGGAGAGAGCACTTAGTCTAATTAGACAGAGAAATCCATTTCCCTTTTAACTGAATGCTCCTCTAAATGTGCAGAGTTTTCCAAGTTTTGAAGTGCAAGCAAAGAATGGAGACTACAGCTATCAGTTCATAATCTGCAAGGCATGGAATAATAATGGTCCTCATTTTTCAAGCACTGATCTTCAGTAGTTTCTTAAACCTGCACATCATCTCCTCACTGAAGTACATGCAGATTAATGGCATGGCTGGAAAGCTTTTCATCTGGTGTGTGTTGGGGGGGGGGGGTTGGGTGTGCAAAGAAAGCTTTTCATCAGGTAAAGAAAGGCAAAGAATGGCCTCAAAATTTGTTCCATTTAAATAACTCACAAAGTAAAGCACTAGTAGCACAGAATTTTACTTATCCCAAACTTACAAGGGAAAGGAGAATCAAGGTAAAAGACACAGAAATGGTACTATGGTTTCTATAGCAGTCAGTACTCTAGGCTTTATGTTGTCCACAAGATATCAAAGGCAGGATCCCTCTCACCTAGCTTCATCTCTTTCACTGCCAGTCATTCATGTATTATTACCCTTGTAAGTGCACATAAATTGAAGCTTTCCAGGATCCTCCTACAGTTAGATTTGAGAGAACAAGGCATCTCCAAAGTTTGTTTTATCTTGTCCAAGGTATGTGTCTGAGACTGGCATCTCCAGAGGGTGAATCTGTCATCCTATTGCCTCCCCCTGACTACAGAGGACAACTGATTCAGGTTAGCAGACGTGCTTCTAGGCAGATTGAGTTAGGTAGCTATTATATGAGAAGTGATTTTGCACTTATCACCAGAAATCTCAGAAGAATTTTCACCAGAGATGTGTGCACTTGCTTGTTTTTGATCTCTTTCTCTGTTCTACTCAAGACCAAAGAGGATGAATCAAGTAAGGGAAACTTAAGTAAATGGATAACATGACTGATTCTTGTTGCTCCTTTTTGAGCTGAGCAGGCAGCTAAAATTTAGTTCCTTGGAGTTCATGTGGAGTAACCAGTGATTGAATTGGGCATTTTTGGTGCAAATTTTGTGCATGTTTTTGTAAATAAGTAGTTCTGTTTTCTTGGAAGCCAGGGGGAATCAAATGGCTGGAAAATGTTTCTCAGCTCTATACCTGTTTTGCCAGCATCTTCCTGACCTCCTTGAGAGCCCTTATTTGCAGTCATGCTGCAGTGCTTATGCAGAACATGTGTTTGCCAGTGGTTTCTTCTATGTTTTTCTGCAGCCTAGCAATAAGTAGCATGTGTTAGTGGGGCAGTAGCAGTGGAGACAGAAATGTGGTTTTCAGAAAGCCATAGGAACCAAAGCATGGACCTGTAGTCTGTGGGTCATTTTTAGTCTTGTTGCTGTTATGTATTACAACCTGGGCTGCAGAACATTTTCACTGCTGTTGCCCATGCTAGGTGTACTAATCAGGATGGATATAATAATATTAGTGAAAGACTAACTAAAAAGTTTGGCAAGAGAGTGAAGTGAGGAGAAACAGAAAGTAATTGTTCTCTCCAAGGGGTGAAGCCTGAACTGTTCCTCATTTCTCTTTTCAGAGCCACCTCCTCTATAGAGGAGTAGGAGTGGGAGCAGGGAATGATGAGCCCTGCTCCTTCCTACAGCTCCAAATATAGGGAAAGCATGTAGGATAGGAACATTATTTTAGGAAGAATTTGGTACTTCTAGGCTGTGCTCCTTGGATATAAAAGGAGTATTCAATCCATTTGAAGGGGAAAACAAGTTCTTTTGCCAGTATGGCAACAAGCGGCTTTCTAGATAGTCTGAAAAATAGTGCAGTGTCTTAGTAACATATGAGCCAAAAAAAGTGGGGTTTTTTGAGCATAAGGTCTGCCAGACTCTTACCAGTGGTGCTTAACAGGCAAATTGCTTAACAATTACAGGAGGGGTTCTGCAACTGGGATCTGTGCAGGTGCAGGCTCCTGGTTATAGGCCAGGCAGATTGTGCAATGCCACTAGCTAAAATTATTTTTAAAAGAAAACATGATGAACTATATTTGAATTGTTTCTCTCTGTGTGTACCCATATACTTACATATACATGCCTACAAGAGTGTGTAGGCATGTATGAACACAGATATGTGTGTGTTTGAACTGTACATCGGCAGTGTTTGGAGAAGCATAAAAATATTGCCAAGGTTACTAGCGATGAATTAACCCCAGTGGACTGAGTTTAGTTTGTTGACTGTGAAACAAAACAAAACAAAGCCATCCTCAGCACCAAAGATTAACAGCACATGGAATGGTGAAATAATGGATTTTAGAAACTCAACAAAGTTGTTTTGTTTTCAAATAACATTGGATAAAGTGAGCACAAAAGGGTATTGCAAGCATAAGCTGGGCATGGGTCAAGATAACAATCTCAGCTGGATTTTTCCCAGCATCTGGACAGGTTGTTGTGCACACAGGGCAGTATTTTCCATACTTAGCAGGTTGAGGGCTTCATTTGCTTACACAGCTAGAGAACAGGAAATGTATAGAGCTATTTATCTGTGATTTTTATCACAGACTGTCTTAATTGAGATACTACAAGAACTAGCTGTGAAATAGATTTTGGTTGCAGATGTCCTGTGCTCTGCTGTTATGTAAAAAGCCACCTTACCTTCTCTGCCAGCTGTAGTATCTGGCTATAATTAGGAGGAATAATGCCTGTCAAGTAGTTGGTTATACACATTTTGATTAACTTCCTGAGACAATTCCACTCCTGTACCAATTCTCAATCTCCCTGTGATTTCTTCATTTTCTCATTTGGAGAGAACTTTCGATTAATTAGACTCCAAAATCTTGCAAACAGCTCTGTAAATATATGCAGTAACATTTATTTCCTTACACTTGTGAGACATTGGTATAAGCAATACATGATATGCTCAAAATGTGTCCTGTAAATTATATGTTATATAGTACCCCTGCTACTGAAATCAAAAAAAAATATGGTAGAGCATCTTCCATGAAACCTGATAAAATAATGCAGTTTGATCACATAATGCCTTCATGAACTGTTCTTGAAAGTTTAGTTATGGTATGAAGAAGAACTGTACTAGCTGGTGAGCATCGTAAGCGTGCTTTAGTGATCTGGTCATGCTTCAATCAGGTTAAGATTGTGAAAGATGTTTTTAGTGAGATGAGATGTTTTGAAACGTGAGGCCTGTTCATCTCATAGTGGATTTGTCAAATGAGTTTCGTTTTCTTTTTAAGAAGGTAACTTGAAGAATTTTCAGAATTGTGAATTCGGTATTTCTGTTGGACAGTGATGATGATCAGCTCCAAAATGTGAAATCAAAACAAGCAAAAAAAAAATCCACACTTTAAAAAATAATTTGTTCCCAGGCATGGGAATGACTGAAAGACAAGAAAAAGGTGTGGAGAAAACCAAGGAAATCAGTTCCAAGACTTTCCTGGGGCTACTGCATTGATAGCATCTGTGTGTGCTGCGTTGGCAGGCGTTGTGCCCGAGGGGCTGCAGTCATCTCCAGCAGATCCACAGGTGTGTGACTGCAAAATTCGCTCCAGATTCATGCCAGGCTCCCCTGTACCCTGCCTGGCTGTGCTGCAGGCACTGCTCAGGCAGGGGAGCGAGTGACTGGCAGTGCCAGCCCTGTCACTCCTGTGCCTGTTGCTAGCAACAGGCGTGAGCATGCTGTGCCAGGGGCAGCTTAAAGAGCCTCCAGATCCAGGGCAAAGTTTAGAATGAAGAGGTAGTTTTCTGTGGCTTTGTATAGAAAAAAAAGTAAAAAAAATTAATCATTCAGTATTTCTCTGGAAAAAGAATAATTGGAGAAAGAGCAGGTTTGGTGGTTTTTTTTTTTTCCCTCTTTGTCTTTCAGCAGTTCCGTTTGGGCATACTGTAGTAACTGACACCTATATCAAATGTGCTGTCATATTGAGCACTAGTGCAGTATTTTCCTGGAGCGTATATACTGCTGATTATCTTTACTTATAAAAATCTTGAATGAGATCCACCAGCATTTTGGGAAGGATACGGGAGACTATGACACAGGTCAAGCATTACAGAGTCTAAATCAAAACTTGAGGGGAATTCTCAGGCCTTTGAAACCCTTTTGAGAATTTTGCTAGTTTGGAAGGGGCCAAGACTTTCCACAATATGTTATGAAAATGGGCAAGACTTGACTTTGATCTCACCATTTGATACTGAGGCTGGACTCTTCTCAGTCCAGTCTCCACTTATTTTCTATGTGAGTCCATATTCCTCTATGGAGGAGGCAGAGCTTTCCCTCCAGAGCTGACCTGAAGATGAATGCACTGTGACCAAACCATGACGGGCTGTGGGATTTCCCTGCCCACCTGCATATTCGACAGGAGAAGAAGCCTGCAGAGGAACCCTGAGATTGACCCAGAGGGTAGTAAAGTCTGAGGCTAAGCTGTTCCTGGGGTGACAAGTGGAGTACACATCTTTACACACGAGAAAACTGCATCAGGTTGCTCTTTTTGGTTCAGGCTCCCATGCAGGGAGCAGGCTGCCTCCCATCTGAGAGATCTGGAAGGTTTCACTCTTAACAGCACTCTTGGTATCCTGATCTTGCTTAGGAGAACATAGGTCTGTGATGTTGCATTTCTCATTGATGAACTAAGTTCCTCCTTAGTCACTTTTCAATTGTTGGACACAGAGCACCAAGCCAAGGGCAAAATACATCCCACCTTTTTCATCCAAATCATTTTCCATCCCTAGCTAATGTGTTCTGCATTATTCAGTGGTGTATGTACCTCTACACTTCATGTATCTTTCCTCTCTGCTTTTCCTCTATACTGCTGCACATTGATTTGTGTGTTGCATTGCTTGCAATCTGTGATGAATCACTTCTCATTTGGGCCCAAATCCTACTGGCTGCATCTTCAGCTTTTCACCTTCTTGCCTATCACCCACCCCGGATTTGCTGTCCCGTCCATTTGGGAGGCTTAATCGAGTGATGGTGTTGCCCATCTTGTAAAGGCCCTGCTGCTTTAACAGCAGCATGAAACATCACCAGGAGCCCTGAGAGAGGCCAGTCCATGAGTGTGCAGAAAGTTGAACTGCCACTGGCTCATGCTGTTGTTGTGATCCACAAAATGGATGTGGTTATTAGGCTGTGATTTGGTTTGTACTGAGCAGTATTGATTGATGTTGCTTTGGTGCTACATATTGTATCAATTGACCTTCTAGATTGTATTGCTGCTCTGCTTCTTCTACTTCTAATTCTGTTTTATCTCCAGTTTTTGTATCTCCTAATCTTCCTGTGTTTGGTTTCTCATACTATTTCTTTAGTATGCTTTCCTTCCTTTGCGTTCCTTCCCTTTTTTTTTTTTTTTTTTTTATCATTTCCACTCCCCTTCT
>NDXB01022460.1:214521-227768 GCA_002631895.1 Agapornis roseicollis
TTTTTTTTTTTTTTTTTAATGATCCTTTTGAGCATTGACAAATTTCATTCAATCTTCTGCAATGTGAGCAGAGTGTGAAAGCCTACATTGCTGCGCAGTGGAAAGGGAACAGCGCTATCTTGTAATGTACTTATTTGTCTCCATGAGAGATTGATGCCAAGCTTCTGTGAATAGACTTTTTTTGGCCGCCATCCCTTAAATGAGCAAAAATGCTGAAAATTTATTCCCACAAACCCCAAAACTTCTTTCTGGTATTTCATGACATTAAAACACACACACCAACATGTATACACACGTGCAAACCTTTGCCAGGATTAAAACAGCTTTTTTTGCAACCACAGCATCTTCTTTCCCAAAGCCTCAGAAAATGCTTTAAGGTATCCAAGTTATTAGTTTACTCAAACCTTTGGGATTTTTTATATCTCTGTAACTCTAAAACCATTGCAATTCTGACAGACAAAATCAAACCTGAAAAATATGATTCATATCCCATACAGCTATATTAAGTCTATTTGTGAGATGGAGGAAAAAGGGGGGAGAATAGTCAAGTCGAACATTTAAGAAGTAGGTAATAGTTCACATTCCATATCTAGAGTAGCTTTTTATTAAAAGAAAAGCAAATAAAAATGACTGATTATATGTTCCTCTCATCTTTATAAATCTGCTGCTTTCCAAAGAAGGCCAGGCACTTGCTTGGAGTGTGTGCATATGAGTAAGTGTGTGTGTGCATGTTGTACCTATTTCTATGTACAGGAAATATTTCCAGCAGTGGCAGGTTGTAGAACTGATGAGTACAAGATGGTAAAAAGCTTTGGTGATGAATGATCAAATTTTCAGAAACATCTCACCTCATTTGATTTGTTCATAAAATCCATTACAAGAACAAATAGTCTTTTCCCACCTCAGGCATTCTGTGATTCTTGGTCACAGGATGGTGGTTTTCTGCAGTATCCGAAGTTGGAGGTTTGTTTGTCATCTTCTGTTAAATAGTATGTCATCTGAAAAAATACCCACATTTTTTCTGAAAAAAAAAAACAAAACAAAAAAACCCCAAACCAAACCCAAAATATTGTGGCATTGGGAAGTTGACAACATCATCAAGCAGTCAGCAGTGTGTATGGGTAAGGAATTTATATGAAGAACTTCCTAGCTAGAGTGAGCTATTTAGTAGCCAGGGTTGAGACAAGGAGAGCAAAAGGGCCAGAGGAATGATTGTGCTGATATAAATGTTTCTCCTGCCATTTTTCTTTCCTGACAACAAGAGCTTCTTGAACAGTCTGTGCTGTCAATTTTGATCAGCTTTGGTGAGGCAGAGGTGGAAACCTGGACATACACCAAGGTAAAATCTCTGCAACTTGTAGAGTCAGAACCAGTATGTGGTTTTCTGCAAATATTGCTTTGCAGTTTAATCCTAGAAAGTACTGTCTACTGTTCCTCCTTTTTAAATTACTGAATGCAGCAGCATCTCTTGGCTCCTGAGCCTGGGCGCATGTTTTCTTAGGATGAAACTCAAGTGCACACTAACCTCTGCAGAGGAAACCCAGGCCCAGTGGGAGTGGTGTGCACCATGATCCTCCAGATCACCCAGACTCTGTAATACATATTTCAGCAGGTAATGTAGGTACAGCCATAATGTCTGGCATTTGCATTAATTATGGTACATTAATGATTAGACTCACAAATAACTAAGCTTATTAATATATGGAAGACTTTACAAAGTTGAGAGCCTTTATCAGGGGCTCAGATTCCAGTAGGGAAGTTTGTGTTGTTTTTACATCAGTCAGATGCTGAGGCTTTTCTTTCTCAGTCTTGGAAAAATTAGCAATTATCAACCTGGCCAGTGCTCTGACACTTGAATTTCTGTGCAACATGATGATTGGTTCTGAAGGGCTCCTGTAAAATCCTCAGAAAGACATGCTTGTGCACATCTCCTGCCTCAGGGCCAATAGGACAAGGACAATTCACAACCATGCACTGTCCATGGAGACACTGATGCTCTCTGCCATGCTATGATTCAAATGGTGTTTCCACAGATGAAATATCATCTGGCCTCTTTGAGTAATATTGGAGTTCAGGTTCCTGTCTCCCATCAGACATTGTGCTAGGAGCAGTGGGCAGGGGCCTGACTCTGCCTCTCCCCATGAGAATTTTGGGAAAATGTGGCCTTTGCAGAGATACCATGACTTGTTCCTACCTCTGAGAACAATGCTGTGGATTCAAACCTTTCTCCTCATCTGGCTACTTAACAGTGTTGTGTTCATGAAATGGTGATTGCTGCCAGGACTTCTGCACCCATTGCCTTGGATCTGAGATCTGTGTTTCTGCTTCAGGTGCTTCCCATTAGGTGCACTGAATTCTTTACGGTGCCTACATTGCTGGAGGAGTGCAAATGCCAGTCCAAACCAGGAAATTCTCTTTGCTTGGCAAACTCTATTGCATCTCCAAGAGCTTGTTACCCCAGCAGGCTCTGACTGGGTGTTTTGCTGCTGGTATCACTCTCTGCTCCCTTGACAAAGATAAGTTAGCCCTCCTAGTACATGACAATCAACTTCTCTGCCTTATGTATGTTAACAAATCCTTTTACAATTTCACAGTCTCTTTGTATTCTCAGCTGCTTTAAAACAAAATTGTCTTCTGACTGCTTTTCTATTTACAATGAAGCATCATTCTAAACCTTTTCCAGTTACTCACAGATTTCCAGAGAGTTTACTCTCTATTGCGGGTTTTACTGCTTCATTATCTTCCTAGATACTTACTTAATTCTTCTGATGGCTAGAGCCATATGCTGTGTAGTAGGCACTGAGACAGGGAGTCTGGGAGAGGTTAAAAGTGCACGTTAAAAATACAATTTTTCACAGGTCTCACTGGGAAAAATGCTATTGATCTTTTGTCGGCCATTTGGGCTTTTTATGTGCAGTTCTGCTTAAAATGCCTTCAAGGAAGTCCTTCGAGAGTGAAATTTTAGGTCATGAAAGATGGAAAGGCTGAGAACTCAGAAATTAACCCCTTTGTTTTTTTAGAGAACAGCCAGCTTGTATTGGCTGGTGGCAATACATGTTTCCTCCTGCCATTCCCATCAAGGTGCTGAATTTGAAGGAGCTGTGCACTGCTCAGCGAGCATCGCTCCACAGGCTGGTCAAGCCCTCTCCTCCATGATGAGTGTATGAGGAGGGCTGGTCAGGTGTGACTGGGCTGTGGGACCAAGTTGTTGAGTAGCCTGAACCATGCAATTTATTTGGAGGAGACAGTGGCAATGTTCTCAAATGAATCCTGCTCTTGTAGTTTCTCAGGGTTGGCCCAGGGCAAGTCTTCTGGCTGTTCCTGTGTATCGCTTGTAGGTGATGGGGAAAGGTACATGCCAGAAAGGCTGAACTCTGCTGCCAACATTTGGTCCTTGTGCTGTTGGTAAGGTTAAAAATAATCAGCTGCAATCTTAGCCATCTGGGTTAAATATTTTGAATTTTATTGCAAGTTGGTCAGCTTGGAGTATTTGGACACCAGGCCCTCCATGCTGAAGGAGCTGAACTTCTCTCTCCACTTCTCCCCTTTTCTTAGCTTACTTTTTGGCAGTAGTTTGCATAAAACACATCTGCTCCCCTTGGCAACTAGAGGCACCTTCGTTTTCAGATAGATTCTGTGTAAATATCAAACAAAACATATATTATAAATGCTTGGCTTGGATCTACTATAAAATTTGCCTCCTAAGATACCTTTTTTCCCTATGGTTTCTGCAGCTATGTACAGAAACTATGTATGTTTCCATCTATATGATATTTTCATATCTAATTGAGGTCTAGTGGCCACCATCCTGCTGCCCCTGCTTCTAAAGGCATAGGCTGCAAACTGCGATCTCGAATGAGCTGCTATTCGTTTGCCAAAAAACCAGGAGGGAATAGACCCCATTTCTCCTGAACCTTGGCAGAACTGTATCAGGCCATGATTGTGCTTCCTCCTCTCAGCAAACGTGATGGGCACACTGAGCAAATAATTGCTGTGAGTTGCTTGCTTCATAATGTTTTGTCCTTCCTCTCCTTTGGGTTTTGGTCTGCCTGTAAGCAAGTCGGGATTTTACCAAGTGCTCCCAGGGTCCTTCTGAAGGATTCTTTGTCTGCAGAGTTGCTGAGTGCCTGTCCGGCTGGCTGGAAACCGAGGTTATGTGGTATGTTTCTGTCCTTGGAGTGGACTTCTAGAATCTTTTCTCTGGGATAAATATTTGGGTTTGCAGTTTTGAAAATTGCTTACCACAAATATTTCCCTGAAATTTGCCAGTGCAGGGAATGTTTCTTCAGTAAACACATTTACCAGCATGTTTTCAGCCAGTAAACACCACAGAGGTGTGAACACAGTCGAAGGGAATTACTTTTTAATATAAAACAATTTGGAGGAGGCTGGAATCTGCTTTTTTGTCTTGTATTTCAGAGAACACTCTTCAGTCCATACCTGGACATGCTCAATGCAAGCCTGTACCTTTTCAGGGGATATATATAAAGAGGAGTGTGCTTTTACAGCACAAGATGCAGTGATGTGTGCCCCATTTTGGAGGGAGCTGGCAGCATACCCATGTGTGGTGTGAACCAGCCCATTTAACTTGAATAATGAATCATTGCACTGTGAGGGTGCTCACAGGAGTCCTTATGACCAGTCTTTTCTGGAGGTTGAGGGGAAGCTGGTGCTGAACTGAGCCCTGGTAAAGGTGGTGCTCATTGGGGCTCGGCACAAAAAGCTGGTGGAACTCAACCTGCTCCCATGATGATGTGGTCCAGGAAGGATGGCCAGGCTGTGGAAAAGGAGGCCTGGTATCCCTGGTGAGGTGGCAACCAGGCAGGTAAGAGCAACTACTTGTCTTTCAGGCTGCCTCCTTGGTGTTCACCCCCCACATCTCTCCTTAAAGTCCTATCCCATTTGGTGTCAGGACACTGTATCCTATGAATGGTTTTCCATTTCAAGTTCTCCTAGCCTCCTCGGTGGAAGGAGAAGTGCTGCACTGCTGTTTGTTCTCTGAGACAGAGTAATTTGTGGAGGAGGCAGCAGGCCGTGGTGATGTGTGCTCTCTGATTTCACCTCTTGAACTGGGGTCAGCCCATGGCAGAGCAGAGCAAAGCAGCTCTCTGAGCCCTAGAATAGGGCTTTTGCCTGGCCTGGGAGTGGTGAAAGGAGAGTTTGACCAGGGGAGTGTTGTGTGCAGTGTTGGCAGACTGTCCCAAAGATGTGGCTGGATTATTATGGATTCCTACTCCAGTTTTAAAGCTAATTTGCAAGCTCTCCTGGCAGACAGGAGATGTCATTATTCTTATTAGCATCAGTAGTTTTAGACCAGACCCTCTGTCCTCACTCCCTCTGATAGTTTGAAGGTTTTCAATCATGAAGTGTTGGGACCTAAGTTGGGATAAACTGTTTCTAATCAGAATAAACAACTTCTCTGAATGATATGGCCAGGAACATGAGCAAGAAATATGTTTCTCATTCCAGTTCTCCCTGAAGCTTATCAGGGCTGCTGAAGATAATCAAACCCCCATCTTATTAAAGACCCTTTTTCTTCATTAGCATGTTGTCCACCAGCAAAGTGGGAGACTCAGTCACTGATGCCAGAGCAGACTGAGGGCCCAGAGAGAAGCTAATTATCTTTTGCCTTTTTTTTCCCCTTTTCTTTCTTTCATTGCAAAAAGGTAGAATAGTTGTGAATAAATTGGGAAAACGGAGGCTGAGGAGAACTCAAGAGTTCATTAATATTCATATTTAGCCACAAGTACACAGAAAAGGTGACAAGGAGCTGGCTCCCTGGAAACCTATGCAGCTTGGCAGTAGATGGAAAATTGCATGCAATTATAACTACCTTTAGCTCAGCACCTAATGAGCATGTTTGAAACCGTGCAGGGTTACTGTATACTGGAGGAAGATCCAGGACTCAAAACAGAAAATGAAACTCTTCTTCTTCCATGCTCTGCTGAATTTAAAGTAATTCTGCAAGGGCCTAGAAGACCAAGTGGACTTTTATTCTTGATTTCGTGGTGATCAACACAGAAATCCATCCAGCAAAAGAAATAAATCAAATAAGATGGTAGTAGGGGGGAACAAACACATTTTAATGGGTAGTAAAAGAATGGAGACTATACCATTCTCACATTGCCTACTGAGCCTGCTAAGCTCTTGTGGTATTATTTTTTCCTTCCTCCTCCCCTGCTCTTCCCCCATTTCCTGATGATTTATCTATTCTTTGATAGCTTTTAGTGGTTTTTAGTGTGGGGTTTTGTTTTTCTTTATTTTATTTTTGGGGAGACTGCTGTCTGTGGATTTTACTATCTCATAGCCTTGTAGCTAGGGAAGAGAGAAGCCAAGGAGATTTCTTTCACACACATTTCTTTGGGTTGCTTTAGCCTGTTGGTTCCCACAGCAACTTTAAAAGCATAGAGCCAAATCCCTTTTCTGTAGCATACAAGCACAGGCTAGATTGAAGCTAGTAGAGATGTCTCATATTAATTTACACGAGTTTAAAGGAGAGCAGAATGTGGTCTGTACTTGGCCTTTTATCTTATAAACTTTGCCTTACTGAAATATGCCTTGAACAAAACATTTGAAGCTGCTTTTAACCTTATGGCAAGGAAATTATGTTTGTAGCGCAAGCTCCTCAGAAATGACTTTCATTTTGTTGGCTGAGGTAAGAAAGTGAGTATCCTGAATTATCCCTTACATTTTTAACACATGCTGAAATTTGGCTTTTCTCACACAGTCCAGCCAGGAGCTGTAGATAATGACCTAGCAGTAGATTGCATCTGTGTTTAAGGGAAAGCTTCTTCCAACATGAACAAACCTTAAAAGTTTTAGCAAGTGGAAACTGCATTGACACAGGGGCATGTTACAGCTCTGTGGTTACCGGGCTGTTTCTCAAAGTCATCACCGCTGAGGGCAGATGGAACAAGATGCTGCCAGTTAGTTTATACCTTGACCTGTAAAAGCCTGGAGCCTGGTTAGCTGTGGCTCGTCACATGAGATGTGTGCTGTTTGCAGTGCAGAGGGAAAGAACTGCTGTGGAAGAGCCACGTGTGCAGCTGGGAGCCCAGAGGTTAGCCCACACAGGCTGGCATGTGCACCAAGCTATGAAATGATGGCCACAACCTATCTCTGAATCTCTCAAGCTTAGGTGGGTTGTTTCTCAGCTTCTACTTCTTTTGGAGAAAGCATCACATATGCTTCTTTCCTAGCTCTGTCCTTGGGGAAATTTGGTGAACCTTAGGAGAGACAAAATCATACGGATCTTTGTATTCTATTTAGTCCCTCTTCTCACTGGGTCTTTATTTGGACAGACCTTGTTAATGGGTCATGTTGCTTGAATATCCCTGTGCTTCTAGCAGACAGTTAACAAAGAGCATTTAAGAGATTTTGGAGATAAATCTCTCATGAACACATAACAGTTACTATGCCTCATGTTTTATCCCTCCTTCTTTGGCATGTATGATTTGTTGGTTTGCAGGAACTAGTCTCAGTTTCAGAACCCAGCCGTATCTTCTATTTCTTATATCTTTACCTGTGGATGTTTTTTTCCTCTCCTGCTCTTTTTGGATTCATACTGATTTATTAGCAACATTACAGTCTATTTTGGGTGATTTAGAACAGGACCAATAGAAAGGCACAAATGTTATTCCCTGGCAAATAAGCAAGCCTACATATCCCTCAAGCACATTTTAAAACATTCTAACCCCTTATTCACAAGCAATTTATGTAGCTGACTAAAGGGCAAACTTAAATCCCTAAATCCTTTTTTTTCCTTTATTTTGATCAGCATTACTTTGTCTTTCTTCTGCTTCTCTTGTCAGCTTATTTCTAAAGAGCAGTAGGTACCAATATGCTTTCAAAAATCCTGTTAATTTGCTTTTTTACACACCTGCACACCACAGCAAAATTTTACCTCAGTTCTCACTTGTTTTTTCAATGAAAACAGTCTTTAATTTTGATCAAGAAGGAAACCCTCTATGTGTGTCTGTCTTTCAAGGCAAGATAGACGCCTGTGCGTGGATGCTGCTGCTGTGCTATCTTATATTTAGTGGAGTCCAGCCCCTTTCTAAGCTGTCAGCCGCGCAGAGGAGATGCAGAGTGACAGGCATTTCTGAGTAGACTTTGAGATGTGCCAGAGGTGTGACAGACATCCACAATTTTTTACCACTCTGTGGAGCTTGAAAAGCTCCAAGATGCCTTTCACTGGGAAAAATGGCTGCTACCTGGAGAGCTGTGGTCCAGGGACTGCTGCAAGGCTGGAAAGGGTAAAGCCCAGTTAGGAGACAGTTATAAAGAAAATTTCCACTAACTTCATGGTCTTTCATGTGTAACTGACATGGCCATTGTGGTATCTTGCAATGCATGTTGTGCATCAGTTTGCTTAGGGAATGATAATGGATGCTTTTTGCTCACTATCTGGCTTGCTAGTAAATGTGGTCTGAAGAAGTGTGGCAGAAGGGAAAAATACAGCCTTGCAAATGTTGTTTGGATTTGTTGTTGCTGGGTTTTTGTTTTTTATACTCTTTTTGCTTAAAACCATGGGAAAAAATAGAATTTTGAATAATTACCAGGAGTAGATGAAGCAATTGAGCCAGAAGAGCGACTTCAGCTCCGATAGGCACATTGGTACAGGAAACCGTATGCTTCCTATAGCCAGAACTGTTTCATTCCACCAAATCTTCCCTCAGGAAATGTCTTCCTTCAAAGAGCTGAAGTCCTGCAAAATGGGAGTCCTTTGCTTTGCCACCCGATGGTAAATCTTTCAGGCCCCTTGTTGAAGAGTGAGTCAAGGAATTAGCACTCTTGAGGCGCTTTAGCAATATCTTCAGTCAAAACATTTTGGTTTTCAGTGAAATACATGTCAGAAATATTTTTGTATTTTTGGCTTTCAGTGAAGTATGTGCAAAAAATATATATATATATTTTATTTTTATCTTTTTCCCCTTGAAGATACACCAGTTTTGTGGGGGAAGAAATAGGTTTTGCTCTATTGGTGATACTGTTTTCTGTTGAGAAACCTGTTCATCTTAATAGAAAATTTTAATCAAGTTTGGAAAAAAAACGCTTTCCTAGGCAGTGATTCTGTCACCTCCAAAGAAGAGATTTGGGATATGATGTGGTTTCCTTCTGATGTTGAGCCTTAAAGCTAATGTTTTCAGGCTCCTCAAGCAGCCTTGTGATGTGCAGGCATACATAGCTGGAGCATTATGAAAAATGAATAAAAAGGGATTTCTAATAGAATAGCCAGTGTTGGTGAAAGTGGCTTCTCCTGCTCTGCTGAGATGTTCATGAAGTGACGCTCCCCTGTGACAGCTGGCATGCACTTGTTCTTGCTGTCATCCATACAACTTCCATGAATTTCTTTTGAAATATGATTCCTTTGTGTCAGCTATATTTTTATTGATCAGCTCTATCTTTATTGATCAGGGCTGCACGATAGAGCCTTAATGCTGAGATGATAATGCAAATTTGGATTGTGGCTACCACTGATACCCACTGACCTATCCTCAGCCACTGTGTAAAAGCCTGTAGGAGGATGCAGGGAGGTGTCCCTGCAGTAGCATAGATAGAACATCTGATTGCATCAGGCATGAGAATAACTATCTACAGAATGTATTCATCCCTCAGGCATATATCCATATGTTTGGATGATGGTGGGTGTTTTTTAAAGTTACTGTTTCAAAGATATCCACACAGGTGGCTAACAAGCATTTGTTAGATGGCACAGCATGAATGCTGAAGCGATCTGACCGCTCGTGGGTGAGGAATAGAAGGAGAAGCAGTGCTGTGTGTGCAAGCTTTTCTGGATAATGGCTATTTGCCTTAAGAAATACAGGACTAGTTTTTTCCAGTTAGCTTTGGGGAAGTGCACAGGGCTGTGTGGAGGCTGACAGCAGGCTCTTGTTTCAGAGAAAGCAAAAACCCCACTGGGTAGAGGCACTATAGAAAAGCAAACGATGCATTATTTTTTCTTTTACAAACCCTATCTCATGCCTGGGTGCAAAGTGTTATTTTCTTTGTCATTCAAAGGAATTTAAAAAAGGGTGTAAGCTCTGGGGGAGGAGAAGGCAGTGTAGTTTTTTTGTTCTGTTTTATGTTTTTTGTTAATGGAAATATACACTGAGTGCAGAGTGTCCCATTGCAGAACAACTCTGATGAGCAGCAGAATGAGGTTGCGCAGTCCCAGAGGTTGGGCAGTTGGTTTGCAAAGGCAGCGGGCTCACCAGAGAGGCACAGTTTTGCACCACTTCCTTATGGGATGAGAAGAGCTTTCCCCTGTGGCCAGCCAGCTTCTCTGGGTTTCGTTTCCTCCCTCCATTTCACAGTCATGGGACCATCCCCTCCAGGAAGACTGCTTCATTGTACTGGCAGTCACTTAGAGGAGAGCAGATGTTGTTGGTGTATGTCCAGAAGCAGCTTTACTGAAAGGATTTTGAAGCCAGTTTCAATCCACAGCCTTCTCTAGGCCTAAGTTTGCTCAGCGCAGAGGAAGCAATTAACACCAAATGAAGGTGGGTCACTAATTGTAAAGGAGACTTCCTAGGGACAAACTGTTCCGAGGAACCTTTCCTCCTGAAGCAGGAAAGGCAGTCACTGAGCTGAAGGAGACCCATCCTTTATTTCTGGACAGTTGCTGAGAATAAAAAGACTGTCAGTAAAAAGCCTCCAACTCCTTTCCCACCAGGCATCTTGTCCAAATGCTGCTGGAGCCATGCAGTAAACAGAATTTCTTCAGACCACCCCACAACTTCTCCATCGTATCTCCAGCAAGCACGCTCTCATCACAACTTTTTGTTGCTTCTAAAAGATTTGTGTCAGTGTTCACTGAGGAAAACAATCCTAGCGTAGGTTTTCTGGCTCATTAGCTGCAAGTCTGTAAGGGCATGAGTGACGTACGAGAGAAGTTAATTAAAAGAGCTATTGCTGTGAGGAAGGAATAAATACTGGTGGTCATACAGGGTGGGAGTGGGACTCTGGTAATATTCATATTGAGTTATAACTGGGATATATAGATGTTTGAGCCAAATATTAACATCAGAACTTCCCATATGCTGAGAGAGTTGTCAGCTGTTGAAGCCAGAAAAACAGAATGGGACCAAGACTTTGACTCAAAATGTCACCATGAATCCCTCACTGAGGTGATCTGCACCAAGCACATCTGTGTGTTGTGAAGGGGGAACTGTACAGCCTGTAATATTTTTAACCTGAAGCTATTTGGAAGCGGGTCTGGCCAGCACTCGGCTGTAAAGACAGCAATTGTCTATCACAATTTGCTTCAAATATAATTGAAACTTGAGAAAAATTAGTGCTGCTAGGCTGATGCTATCAAAATAACTGCAAAAAGGTTAAAAATACAGTAAAAACCCCCAACCAAACAAAAACCACCTGGCTTTCTGTTGAAAAGCTGTGGCGTTCCATGTGGAATTTTGGAAATGACTGAGTGATGCTCTGGTTCCTTCATCTGCCAACTCTCTCGGCGGCTGTATGGGTGGCTTCTGTGTGGACTGTGCAAGACAGAACTGGTGCCCCTTTGGGGAACTCACTATTTCCAAGCTTATGACCTCATGCTATTGAGCTGTTGTATATGTGGGTGGTCTTTAATAATCATTACTGAAATGACACCTTATGCAAGCACACACACGTTCACCTGCACACATCATGGACTGAGCATCATTTTTCCATCCTGTGTTTTTGGTCATTTTGGGAATACCTTCCTTTGTGGGCTCTGAGTCATTCTATTCTGTTGCCATCTCCGAGTGATGTTTATGCTGTGTTATGCTGAGAAGCCCCTTAAATCTTTACATACACCCTCACACACACATGCAGACAGTCCGGCATTATCAAACTCCATGGCGAGGATGTTCACATCTCTTCTCATTAGCGATGTGCAATGTAAAAGGCTTGCTTCGAGTTTCTTGAAGACGGCAGTAATGAAGCTCTGAAGAAATAGTCAGGGGACTGGAGCTAATTAAAATGCAGCAGGGTGTAGAAGTAAAGGTAGCAGCAGCTCGCTATGCCATGTCTCTGGCAATCAGCAGTCCCTAGTTTACCCACACTAATTGACAGGAGACGCAGTGCTACTGAGTGTGCACACAGCCAGCGTTAATGGAGTCAGCACATACTGCTCTTCCTGCCTGACTTGTCTCATTATCGACCTTGAACTGGCAAAGGTCAGTTGATGGTGCTGCTTTCATCGAGATGACAGGTGTCTGAAGATCTTTTCTTTGTAGCATAATAATTTGGCAGTTGTCTTATCCTGTACGTGAATTAGTGATCTGATCCCGAAGAGACGATGGATAAAAAAGACTGGCATACTGTGGTGAGGAGCTGGGCTGTTGTGCGTTTGAAAAAATAACAGGTACCAAAAGTCGTGCAGGAAGGAAACAAAGCTATATATTGCATATTTCCCCTTGGAGAAGATAGGGCCTGAAGCAGCAAATAGGCGGATTTTCACAGGTGGAAATGCAGTCGGTCCACTGTTAAAAATTGGGAGCTTGTTTGAGTTGATGAGCACCAGGTGCACCGCTGGCACCAGGCAAATATGTAATAATAATAATAATAACAACAACAATAGTCGGGGCACCTGACACCTGCAGTAAGCAGTGAGTGACAGTGCTCTCGGGGAGACGTCTCATGCGAAGGCAATGCTGTCTACAGGAGATGCATCATTATAACATGCTGCACCAGGGCTGCATCTCATATGCCCTCCTTGTTTTCACTTCCCTGTTACAGACGGTCTCAGCAAAGACAGTGAAGGCTGACAGAAATATTTCTGTCATCCACCCCTTTAAAAGCAGTGCTTTTGAGCATTTTTAAGAAATATTTTGGTTTTTCTGATAGAAAACCAGAAGCTTCTTGTGTCTTGTGGCTCCACTGGTTGCAGGTAGAGCTTTCCAGAGCCTTACATCTCCTTTCCTCTCCCACTTCACTTGTGCAAGGTGTATGTAAAGATGCTGCATGCTGCCATAGTGGCATTTGGCCATTTGCTTGTAGGTACAAACAGGGGCAAATCAGGGCCTAGAGCTGGGAGGGGTCCGTATTCCTCAGTAGTGCAGACAGAAAAATGCTTCTTGAAGAGCTGAAGGGAAGTCTTGGTGGTGACTGACTTTGTGATGGTACTAGACCAGTTTTTCTTGGCTAAAACAGGGAGAGATTAAGTCACTGGGAGCCCAAATATGCAAAGCAGAACCTGCAAAAGGACTCCTTCAAAAAGGCTCCTGCTCTCTCATCTCGGGGGGGGGGGGGGGGGGGGGGGG
>NDXB01022460.1:235640-281477 GCA_002631895.1 Agapornis roseicollis
TTTTTTTTTTTTTTTTTCTGGAATTATCTCCCTCAGGACAAAGCTTATGGGCCATATAAGACTGTGCATTGCAGAGCTGCAGCATGCGTTGAAAATCATTCTAGCACACACTTGGGGGCAGTTGTGTTTTTCTGCGATTCAGTCAAGCAGCTCCCTAAACTAGGAATCGTTATCTTTGATTCTAATGGCTAACATGATGGCTAACGTGACAATTTGGGTGATGGTTACCTCTTGTGTCCTTGTGTGAATGCTAGATAGTTACCACATGTGTGTACCTGCGAGAGAGATCGCCTGCTTTTTTCCACCCCAGCGTTCATGTACAGCTGTCAGAGACAGGGAAACAAGTTCATTGTAAAAAAAAAAATGTGTAAGCAGTTTGAATGTGGTGAAAGTGCTTATGGTTTTCTATAAGCTGAAAACAGTATCGGTCCGTGATTCAGAACCAAAGACTGAATCCTAATTCAAAGCATGTGTGTTTGCTAATACCTGAAAGCTATCAAAGGAAAAAACAAAAAAAAAAAAAAAAAAAAAACAGAAGAAAGTCTGAAGAGGCACAGAAAGCAAAAAATCAGCAAAAGAGAGATCTCCTGTGTATGGCTCATCATTGTACTGCACAAACTACACTCCTATCACTGCCCTGTTTGCTCCTTGGAGCTCCTGTCTAACAGAGTACCCCTGTCTGTCCCCTCTTCCTGGGCATGGTGGTAATGGCAGGAAACTTTATAGATAGAGGCTCGCTTTAGGCACGAGCTGATAGAGGCTGCCTGCCTGCAGGTGGATCAGCAGTGCTTTTTTGTGGCAAAGAGCTACCTTGGGTGTGGTAGGAAATGTCTTGCAGGCTGTTTCTATGTTAAATCACACCTCATCCTACTTTTCTGAATCCAGTGGAGGGGCAGGGGTTATAAACTAGCAAAAAGCATTGGCCCCTTGTGTCTGTGCCTAGTCTGCTCAAGTTAATTCATTTTTTGGCTCATTACATTTTCTGCCCCATTACTAATTGCCTCTTGGGCTCTACTCATTGCCAGGGTTTTCTGACCGTCAAAACATTACTAAACAAATGAACTAAATAAAATAAACCCTTTTCAAGAGCCTTCCCTGAGCCCTCCCCTTGTGTTAGTATTCCAACTGTGCCCAACAGGTAGGCGTCTGCACTCATGTTATCTGTATTAATTAGACTGTAATACCCTTGGCACAAGACAAGGACAAGGATGCAAGAGAGTCTCTCCTGCAGCTCCTTGATAATGTATACCAACCGAAAGCCTGCTGCAATGTCTTTCGCTAGTGCCACATGTACCAATAGTGATGCATAAATAAGATTAATTTTTATTAGGTATTTTCGCTTCCAGGTAATTAGCCCCTTCTCCACAATATCAGAGCCCTACGCAGTGTTTAATGAACATTTTGCAGCAAACTTCTAAGGCAGAAGCACTGCTATCTCCAGACAGACGGCTTGTGCCACCTATGGTCATGGGAGGAGTCTCTCATAAGAGTGAAATATGAACTTCAGTTCCTCCAGGTCTAGATTAGTGCTCAAATCCCCAAATCCTCCTGCCCAGCAACTACCTCTAGTAGTTGCTTACTGCTGTCTGACTTTGTACACTTTTATCTTATGCTGAACGTACCTAAATTCTTCAGGCATAAAACCTAAGAGTTGAAGTAATTTGACCTGTTGTATTTGGTTTCTTATCTTTACAACGTCAGCATTTCATAAAATCAGAGGGAACAGGAGGGTAAACATGTCTGACTCAAGGGATAAGCTTGCCATGTTTTTCATTATGGCTGATTGTTAATATAATCAGTTCAGTAACAAAAGTACTACAGTGAACTGCTTAACCTTGAGTCTTACTTGACCAGACTGTGAAGGATCTTCATCTCATCTTCATGTTACAGTAACAGCGGGCCAGGTTTCATTATGCAGCCAGTAGTACTATGGTAATAAAAGAAGCACCAAAAGCATGTTTGCTCATTACTGCTGGAATCCATATTATCTGTCAGGGGCTCCATCCTTATCCTTACACAAATAAGCATCTTCTCTTAGCAAGGTAGTTTAGCACCAGGGATTGTCCTCTGCTGCTCACCTCTTCCCTCCTCAGTGGTTTTTTGTCTCCTGCTGCCTTTGCAGAGCCATAGCTTGCTTTCTCAGCAGCAAGATTAGCTGGTTGCTTTTGGCACCTGTTTGGTCTCAGCTGGCCATTGCTTGTCTCATGCCTGTTGCGGTGTGAAGGTGAGGATGGAGAGCAGTGCACCTATACTCTGCACTGCACTTTCTGAAGCAACTGCTCTTCCTCATCCAGGCCAGGAGTGAGGCACAGCACTGGAGCCCTGTGGTCCCAAGAGCAGAGGACAGTCTTCAGCAGGACTGCAGAGCCAGGGTGCACCAGATCCCTGGGGCTATACACGGGAGGCCCAAGCTTTACCCCTTGATGCAGAGAGTAGGTTTGTTCAGAGCAGGGCTTTTAGTCCCTGAGGTACTATTAACATCATGTTTTGAGGCACTTTGGGAAATCACAACGTTGCCAAGGTCTTTGCTTTTCCACATTCTTTTGGTTAATAGAAATATTTAGCTGAAGCATGAAGGCATTGTAGTTCTGACAGGAAAACACACCGAAAAAGGTCCGATCTTTTCTTTCTTTTTTTTCTTTGGGCCTGATTGTCTCTGCTTGTTTATGGCTGCCACTAATTTGCTCGTTTGCTTGCTGGAAAATAGCTAATTAAAACCCACTTCAGCTAACAAGCTGACTGGGACCATGCAAATGTCACTCTCTGCTGTCTGCTATTTTCGTTTATACTTTACATTATTAGTGTTGTTTTTCCTCCCTCCATAGTAATAAATGCAAGGATAGATTTAGTACCCTCTTCACAGGTGTGTGCTTGTACATCAGCACATCATCCCGAGAAAAGTGCTGCTGTTTTACTGCACTTCAGTACTTGGAGTGTTATTACCCCTGACAGTTAATGGTTTCAGACTACACTGCTTGTTAGCACTAGGTTCTGAACAGCTTCATCTATCTTTTTGTTTTTACACTGACTGGTCACATTAAGTATATGTGTCTGAGCTATTAGTCCCGTCTGTTCATTGCATGCATTTCATTTGGTGCGTTTTTTCACTAAAATTAGTATGTATTGTCATCCATATACTTCAACACATCGACTTTTGTTATAATTATGCTGTCATCATTTTGCTTCCACACACTTGCTAATTTATTGTAGCTAAATTAGACCTAATATTAGCAATTTTGCAGCTGTTCCCATAGACCACGCTCAGCCATATATTTGTACATTGTTTGGTAATTGGATTTGAGGGCTCAGGAACGGACGATGGCACTCTTTAGAAACAAGGGAAAGATTTGAGGAAATGGGGAAAAGATAAAAATACAAGCCCCAGAAGAGGCTTCGGGGGTGAATTTCCAGAGCCAGCTTAAAAGGTTTTCACATGGCCAAACAAATCAGAGAGTTAGTGTACCACATCACAAACTTTCCAATAGGCATGTTTCATTCAGGCAGAGGATTAGACATTCCCTTGAATATGCTTTTTATTTTAACTAAGATTGGACCATGAAAAATACCTGGGGTCCTATGGAGGGTCTTGGGACATGGTTCTTACTGCAGCACATTAGAAAACTCCAGGAAAGGATCTCGACATCAGGGGAGGCTGTTCTTAGATGATTTCTTCGGATTGAGCTGTGGGGAGAGAAGGAGGGAAAACAGCTTTGTTTCAGAGTGTGAGCTCTCCATCCCTGTGTATTGATTGATACCCACCTTTTGTCGCTTATCCAGCCCCACTTCAGTTGATGTCAGTACAAGCAGAGAATGAAAGGGATGACTTTAAGAGAGTGAACAAGGAATGCAGAACAGAGCTGCACAGCTCTCATGTATCCTTTCTGGGCACAAGTTATTTTATTGACAAGTGGGTACGACTGGCAAAAGAAATTCTGAGAGTCTGCCATTGAATTTTATATGGCCTTTTTGTAAATAATTTTCTGACATGATAGAAGACAAAACTGTGAGGGAGCCTGTTCAGACTAATGCCACAGAATCAGTTTCATTCCCAATCCAGCAGAAGAAATAGAAGAAACTTAATCACTAAAGAGCATACCCTTAACTGAAATGGAACTAAATTTTCTGTGCTCACGATACATCCACCTGCTTAATAGGAGTATTATCACAAGATGCAGTGCTGCTGGCAGATGCACATGCAAGTTTAAAAACAAGACAGTGAAATTAACCAAAAAAAAAAAAAAAAAGAAGAAGGGTATTTGCTCAGCTCTCATCTATAACACAGAGTTCTTTCCAACTCACTACAAGCTGTTGCAGCAGGCTGCATTCTGCTCTGTTCCTCCCTTGGCCAAAGCTTAATTTCTGTTTGGAAAAGAATAAAGCAAAGTGACCTGCCAAAAGTAAGACAGCATGGGGAAAGTCATCTAAGAATTCAGGCCCTACAAGTATGTTGTACATGAAAGGAAAGTGAAGGCTAAAATCATTTAACACATTTTTAAATGATGGCAACTCCCATCCCATAAAATAACAAATCCAATTTAAAATAACTCATGCCCCCTCACTTAACAGTAATTAATAACCAAATGATTGCCAGATGATATTCTTTTGTCCTGACAAAGCCTTCATTATCCTTCTTTTTTTTTTTTTTTTTTTTTTCACAAATGCAGGGAAAGTAGATAAATAGGTCTTGCAGTAGCCTGAACAGTTACTGGATGCAGTGATGTCAGAAGTCAGTCTCTTGGCAATTGTTTCCAGTGAATGCTGTGAACATGATCAGCATATCCTGCAGGGAACAGGGAAGTATGTGCTTTGCTCATTTACTCTGCTTTGGGTTTTGAGGGGTTCATTTGTTTTTATTTCATGGCAGACTTTCTCCTGGCCAGTTTTCTCTTGGACTCCTTGATGTCGAGACCCAGCTAGGTCAATCTTTTCTTAGTGGCCATTGTCAGCATACCTTGCCCTCTTGCACAGCCCTAGTTTTCATGTAATTTCTTACTCTTTTGTCTTTTCACTCTGCATGAGATTGTCTCTCAAAAGAGGTAGGCAATGATTTTTTTAGATCTTCTCCCCCCCCCAGTAATTTCCATTTATGATTAATATTGCTGAGCAGTGTAGAAATACGCATACAAAGAGCACTTGCAGCAGAGAACGGATATAGTGTATTATAATTTTCGTTTCAAGGTGAGCATAAAAAGAGGAGGTTCGGCAGCATTGTCTAGCTTGCACATGCTCTTTGAGATCTTGTTTGTATTACTGTAGTGTAACATCTTTTCTATCAAGCTGCTAAAGACCTACTAAAAGGGTACAAAGTGAAGTCATTAGCGGAAACTTGTTTAAGGTCTTCACACACATATGTGCTCTTCAGGTAGCTGGCTGGGCAGTGCTGTGAGGATCTCACTTGGAAGCTGGAGCAATAAATGTCGTGTCAGGGGCCAACTGTCTGTAATCACAGTTAGCAGGTTGAACAGACTTGTGAAAATATTTTCTTTATGTGAAGGGAGACGCTGCACACTTTGCCACAGCAGAAGTTGCTAAACCTAATGTAATATGACAAGTCCTTTGGCAGCAAAAGCCACATTCAATAGACACACTGCCTGTGAAATGGCAAAGAAACAAAAGCAGTTTTTCTGCACAAATGTCATCTCCTCTCTTTTTTGCAGTATCTCTCACCTTGTCCTGCTCTCACACCCTTTGTTTTTGAAGTGACATTGGCCACACAGTGTAGTCTCCTTCTACATCACCCCATCCATCTTCTCCTTCAGGTGCCCTGGGACATGGCCTTTTCCCCATCCACAGCCCTGCTAGTGATGCCCATGTTAATATGCCATCCTTGTACCTAGAAATACAACTGGTGAGGGGTGCCTTGCTTTGCTGGGATGAAACATGGGGACGGAGGGGGACCTGGCACACCCCAGCAGGGAAGCTGCAGCAGGGCTATAGCAACAGGGCAGCCTCATATCACAAACAGCATCTGCAGCAATTTGTACAGCTGGTGGTGAGGTTCAAAAAACTCCAGGAGACTGCTGTGAGAGGCAGGAGTCTGTCCTCTTGCTTTGCCAGTGGTACCAATGGATGACCAGGTGGGGCCAGGCTCTGCATCCCATCACCATCTCACCAGGTATGCCACAGTGTAGGCTCTGCTGCTGCAAGAGTGGCTCCGGCTTGTCATCTTGGGAGACCTGAATAGGAAGCCAGTCACACTGGAGTCTCCCTTGGCCACTGTTCAACCACCAAGGCAGCATCCTCTTCTGCCTTGCACAGCACTAAACACTAACGCTGCTTTGCAGGCATAACGAGATTTCCCTACCAACTGGCCTTCAAGAAGGCATCCTTCAGTCAAAAGCAAAAAGGTGAACCAGTGCTGTTTGTTTCATGCAAACAAGAGCAGTGTGAGTACATAACCTCTCTGAAGTTTTTCAGTTTCATCCTCCACTGCTCTGTCTGGTGGAAGAAGGTGGTGGAACTCAGCCTGAGTCAGACCTTTCTGCTTGCAGCTGTATGATAGTGTTTTGCACTTGCTTTGCACAGATGTAGTTGATTACATGAAGTATGAGGCAGTGAAGAATCAGGCTCCTGAGGGCTTCTTACGAGATGGCAAGTAATTAATGGCAGTGTGCAATGTAAGTTCAATAGCAGTAACAGTGAAATCAAGAGGTTCACTTGCAAAACAGTTATTCTGTCACTGAACTAACAAACCACCAGTACAGAAAGGAGATTCCCACAGAAAAGTTTTCCTGCAGTACCCAGGGTAGATTTCTGCAATGGCTTTGCACAGAATCCGAACTCAATCTTTTGAGCCAGAACGTTATCTGTATCAAGACATGTTCAATGAAGGAATAAAAAGAGCCCATCAAGAAATGGGATTTTGGGATTTCCCCTTACTAAGAATTGTTGTCAAGCTTCATGAAAACTGGCAGCAATGCTCAAGGGCCTACAGGGAAGTACAGTGCTGATCCACTTACCATTCAGTTTTACCTAGCTCTGCAGGACTTCTCTTCCCCTTGGCAAGATGCTTTTTCAGCTCAAAGGGGACATACAAAAGGGGCTTACAGTAATTTTCTGATCTCTGATTTTTTTTCCATTAAATGCCCAAGGACGAGATCTTAAAGAAAAGCAACAAAAAATAAGAGTAAGTGAAGCATTTTAAAGCTGCTGCTCCCTTTCATAGTTCTTTTCATCAATTTGTCGTCTTAGAAAGACAATGCCATTAGGGGAATGGGAACGAAGCATGTGTGAGGGCATATGAAGGGAGGGAGGTCAAGAAATACACTGCAGCAGTATGCCAGGCTCACATTTCTTATTCTTGACTCATTCCCCAACAAGTCACTCCATAGAAAGGATGCAATGGCAGTGAGTGGAAAAGCTAGTGTAGCATCTCTTGAACTGCAGATAATTTCCAAGTTGCACTGAGTGTGACAGATAGATGAGCTGATTTAGTAGCGAGGGTGTATATGCTCAATTTCTTTAAAGATGTAGCAGGGAATAAGTTAGAAAAGACTCCAGGCACAAGCATTATAGAAGAGAAAAGCAACAGATTTGTACATAGTGTTTGTTTGAGTTAAAAGAATGATTTAAGCCTACTAAGAAATAAAATTGCAAGCAATGTACATTTTCCTTCAAGTTTTATCTGACATCAGCCTTTGTGTCTCTGTTTTCAGATCAGGGTGCAGGTCTTTCTGGCTTCCACTTTTCTCTCCAAGCATTCATCAAACCTCCAGGTTCATTTCAGGCAGGATCACAGCATATTGGTTCCTCACTGCCTTGCACTTACACCGCCATCTCTAGTTCATTTGAAGGCCAGTGGTCTAGAGAGTTTGATGCTAGCACAGGGCAAGGTGGAAATCCAGATCTGCCAGCAGTCCCACTGGAGCCCCAGTACAGCAGTGTGACCTGAAGCTAGGGGGTGCAAGAAGAAATACGTTTGAGCTGATTCATGTTTAAATCATATCACCTTGCTTCACAGCATTATTTTCACCATCATGGACTCTTAAGCAGCATTTAAACCTGTTCTCTTAGCTGACAGCTGCTGCATGTTGGAAATGCCATTTTAGAAGTCGCTTTCAATGTACAAATACAGATTTAGAGGCTGCACTGCAGAGCAAGTATTTTTTGCTGACCCTGCTTTGCTTCTTAAAGCTCAGGTGGACCCTGAAAATATGTCATGTGCTCTATTGGCTAATGAAATAGCACTAATGTTGCCATCCTAAGATTTTAGAGAGCTGTGACACTTGTTTTTACCATAGGAGTGACATTCATTTTGGATATAAATTCAGTACAAAAATGTATAATAGATTGTTTAGTGATATTAGGGCAGTAACTATTTTTCCCCTAAACAAACTACCCAAATAACTGAACCAGTGCAGTTAATTAGAATCGATCTCACATTTTAGCACCAGGAAGTGCATAATGGAAGATAAGATTGATTGTAACACTGGATCACTTCATTTAAAGACTGCTAATAGACTAAAATGACAGAACCAATCTAAAATTATAATTTCAGAATCAATATAATTTTTATAACGTTGTCAAATCTAAAAAATTAATCTAAATTTATGCTGTGAAACTAGCAAATCCTTCCTAGCTATTATAATGAAATGAGCCAACATTTTATTATATTACTTCTTTAAATAGAAAAAAGGCTTCTTTATTGGCATGGCATTGCAGCAGATGAGATACCTCCCGAACTGAAAGCCTGGTTATCTGCTCATTTCTTGCTTAGGGCAAGAGTAGAAATAGATTTTAACCTTCCCTGTTTCCATCACAGACCCATTCTTCCACATTATTAAACCACCACAAAAATGTGAGAGCAGGCTTCATTTCGGAAGTAGAGATCAGGACTGGCAGGAGAGTAGCACTTCAGAAGGGATTTCAGATTTGCTAACAAGGCTCTAGTGGAAGCATGTGCCTCTTAGTTTGCCATTGCTATCTTTACGCCCTCAGAAGAAACGTAGCCTCATCTTCTCCAGAGGAAAGAAAAGGACAGTTGTGGTAGCTTACGGACAAATATTTTCATTCCCTTAGGAATTCATTCTGGGAGCAGGGCCTGACCAAAAACCACATTGCAGATTTTCATAATACTGAGGGGTTTTGTGCATTCCACCCCTGCAGAAGCAAAAAACCAATGCTGCTAGTATGGCTTCAGCTCCCATTGATGTTTCCTTGGATGTCAAGTGTTCCAGTTATTCTCTCTTTCTTACTGTTGGGTTTTGGGTATTTTTTTTTTTTTTAGTAATGCTCTCTGCTGAACTTATTTGCTATAACTTCATAGCCACTTTTATATACTGAGCATTGTGGCATTGAATGGGTGGAAGTGGTCCCCAGGTGCTTCCAGCAGAGCTCACCCAGGGCTGTGGCTCTTGCTTCTTTCCCTTGACCAGCAGCAGCCGCAGCTCTCAGGAGCATTAGCAATCACACGATAGAGCAGCCCTGGCAGCTGCAGGTCAGCGCTGCTTGCACCATTGAGTCCCTCCTGGAACTCCTCATGTCATTCCTATGGAGAGCTGTAAGTATTACATGGGAAAATCAGAGCTACTGCTCTCCAGTAACCTGTGAGTAAGGAGTCAAACCATGCTCAGGGCAGGTCCTCTCTCTGAATTATCTCTGTGTGCTTACAAAGCTGATGCTGATGTGGTTGGTAATAGCTTTATCTTCAATTATTTGCACTATGCTGCCTTAGGATGAGGCTGTTCTTTCTAGGTGTAATAGCCCTATGCAGCTGCCTTCTGCTCAGGGTAAAGGCCAAGCTAAGGGCAGTGTTTCTTTTGAAAGCACAAATACTGTTGAACTGCTCCCAGCCCTGGCTGTCTTCACTCAAGACTGCACAGGGGCGAGTGCACCAGTCTTGCTGAAATCAGGAGAGCATTGGCATAGATGTCAATCAGGCCAGGACTGTGATTTGAGTGATTACCTGCCTTTAGTAGAGAGGGAATTAAGGTGCGTTCAGAGAAGCTGCTTAGAAACCACCATCCCTACTTCTCCAAAGAAACTGCAGAAGGCCCTTTCTGCAAAAACGGACTGAGCCTGGAAAAGTAGGCCAGGGCATCCTTGCAGAGAAGGCAATTCCCTTGCTTTTGCACACAAAACTAGAAGCAATGAACAGGCAAATTTCATCCTGAATTCATTTTGCAGTGAAGGGAGGTGAGGCTGAGTGTGTCTGCGTGGGACCTGCATGTGGGAGCTGACCCTGGGATGGCAGTAATTATTGCAGGAAAGAGCAAGAGAACACATGTACAGAGACCCCAAAGAGCACTTTGGAGAGCTTTGTGTTTCTTGGAGTTTTAATGTATTATAATCTGATTCGGCACAAGCCAGTCTGGGAATAAATGAGAAATGCAGAAAGACTAATGATTTGAAGTGCATGGGGAAGTGGAAAGAAAACAGTGCTTTAAAGTGCGTTTTTTCCCTTTTATGAAAGATCTGACTGGGGCCAGGCAGAGAGAGCAAAAGGCTTCTGTGAATTAACACAAAAGTAAAGCAGTACTTTAAAGAGGCTTTATTTGCTCCTTAGAGTCTTCTTTTGATTTTTAATATCTCTGAGACTTGTCAGGGAGAAAACAGACAAAGACATTAGATTCTGGGTCTTGAGCAAAGTTCAGGGACGTGAGAATTCCACAAAATGAAAGAAATTACAGCCTGAAAAAGTTAATGACCTTACCCAAAGTGCTGCACAACGTCAAACAGACGTTGTTTTTCTTTGATATCAAACCCGTCAAGATGGTCCTTCTGCTGTGGCAGTCTCTTGCATTGTCTGGAGAAGTGCTTTAGGCTGGTCCCAGCATACCCCCACATTTCCAGTTGAACTGTTTCAGCTGGATTGAGAAGGATAGCAAGCTGGGGAGAAACCTGGCACCAGACCTGCCTTTATTAACTCCAGCAGGAGGGAGCCATCCAGGCAGTAAATACACATAGATTACACTGGCTTTCCCAAACTCATGTTCTTACTGCCTGCCTGGGCCCACAGCCTGCATCCAGGTCTCTGTGTCCAAACATTGTTAAGGAAAAAGGATGCTGAGGGATATCCTGGCTGCACTGGGTGGTACAAAGGTTGTGCTTTTGGTTTAGTAGGCTTATAGCTGAAAGTCCTGAAGCCACTTCAGCTCATGATCTGAGAAACCAAGCATAGTTTTCAGTCAGGATCAACTTGATGTGGTTATTTGAGTCTGTTTCAACTACACAAAAGAAATTATTTCAGCTTCATTGAGTATCTGTCACAGTTTCATGCATTTGTGACACTTGTCTGCCTTCCGCTGGTTTCAACCAGAAGAAAATAATGCTAACAGTAAAGATGCTATAAAAATTAGAGACTGAGGTAAATTTTGCCAAAAGACAATTAGAGATTTGAAAACAGGTAGATGATTCAGGCCAACTTGAACTCTTCAAATTGAGCTTCTGATGGTTCCAAAAGAGCGTAGAGATTGAACTGACTCTGAAACTCCAGCGGATGAAGGAGGCAGCCAGAGAGATGTGTGGCTAACAGAGACTCTCTGCTGAGAGAGCATCAAGATCTGCAAGAAGCCCACAGAGCATGATGGCTGCAACTGGGACATGAAAATGGTCATCTCTTTGCAGAGTGAGTTCTCAGCTACGGAGAAAGGTAGCAGTCTTAGCACCAGAAGCTTTTTTTAAGAGCAGCCAGTGACCACTGGAGATCATTTAAGAGATGTACATCAATTTTCTGAACCATGTGGAGTTTTCCAGTAATAGCTTCATGAAGAATAAGCTGCACTACATCAGCGTAGGGATTGCAAAAATGTTGGCATATGCCTTGATTTGAGTCAAGCATGGGAAAACTTGGGTTTTCATCATCATGAGTGGAATTCATTTGTGATAAAACATGAAAAATGGCTTGTATTTCTAGGTTAAATGTCACTAGAGCAAGTTGTGAATTTGTCCATATTTATTGCCCGATTTAGGATAAGGAAGTGACTGCCATGAAAAGAATGTGCAGGGAATATGTTGGGAGGGTTAGCTATTTTTAAGCTGTAGATTTCTGCTGAGTGTGAGTCCTATGGCCATTACTTAATCTGCAGGACTGCCACCATTCTTCCCAGCGAGGACTCCCACACATATCCTGTTTTTCACTTTTCTGCAAGAACATCTGCTTGCGGTTCCTCCATCAGATTTTGAAAATACAAGAGTCACTCATGGTGGGACTTTCCATCATGACCTAAAACCTTGGATTGTCTATTCCAGGAGAAGACTGAGTGGCTTTGACCACCCAGAGCACTTGGATGTATCTACTAGAACTTACCTTTCTGAAGGTGGAAACTGAGGCAATGACAATGGTGAAATGATCCTTTACTAATAGTGAAAGTGAGAACTTTTGGGATATCATAAAAAATATGCCATTTTCCCAGCAGAACCATCAGAGGGAGAAAAAACAAAAGAAGATGTTTACACCAGCCCACCCATCCCGCTAGGACTTCTGCTCATGCTATGATCTTTACACACAGATGTGTGTGCTAGAAATATAAAGAAGTGAAGCCAAAGTTTAAACCAGTCACTGTTATTCTCTCCCCTCCCCCCGAAACTCCCATATTTTCCCTTAAAATGTGAGTATCTATGCTTGGGAAGGAGAAACAAGGTTTACCAACAGTTATCAGAAGACAGCAACAGTCCTTCTTCTTCTTTGCACCACCCCATCAACTCTAGCTAGTATGATGATCCAGGTTAGATAGAATCAGATCACAGTCCCAAAGCTGTTGTTATGTAGAGCTGATGTAGCCATCATTCCTCTGTTGCATCTGTGGAAGAAGAGGTTTCACTTCCTAGACCATCCAATTCAGAGAAAAGAAGCCCCACACTTCATGCTCACTGCATTTGGCAAGGAGTCTGTAAGCATTTGTATGTCCAGCCTGACTGATAGGCTGAACACTACTGGCAAGGTAAGAGCTGGCCCCAGCCCATGCATCTAAATCAGGGGTTCTCAACTTCTGCTTTACAGAACCCTCTGCAGCAAGGAAAGTCACTTTAGGGAGCTGTGAAGCCCTCCTCAAGGCCAGGAGCTTTCTCTTACAAACTATGTAATTTGTGGGGGGAAAAAAAAAAGTATTTTTAAAACCTCCTGTATGTGTGTATATTTTATTTTCAACATGGATAGAACTTCTCATCCTAACTAGAAAGAGAGCCTTTTTCACCCCGAGTAATAGCTTCAGGCGTTCACTCAAAGCAGTGACGTGAGTCTCACTCTTATATGTTGGAAATATGTGTCTGAAGCGCCAAGTGGCTGGTTATTCTCAAGCAGATATTTCCCCTCCTGTTCTGTTCATTCTAGATAACAGTTCTCCAATTCCGAATATTTTGAAATGGTAGGAGAGTCTCTAGTTGTTGCAAATGAAAGCTCTTACAAGGCGTGGGTTGATTTGGCTGTTGAAGAAGGACCTGATCTTTTTTCTGTTTTGGTTTTTTTCTATTTAAACTCCAAATTTTTTTGGGGTGTCTAAATTGTTCCCCACAGCTCTTGCTTTCATAGTCTGAAATCTTTAATCATCAACGTAGTAACTTGGTTCCTGAGGGCTTTCATTATCCNGATCTTTTTTCTGTTTTGGTTTTTTTTCTATTTAAACTCCAAATTTTTTTGGGGTGTCTAAATTGTTCCCCACAGCTCTTGCTTTCATAGTCTGAAATCTGTAATCATCAAAGTAGTAACTTGGTTCCTGAGGGCTTTCATTATCCATAAGAATGCAACAAAACAAGTAGCTGAGCATGAAAGCTAGGTGTATTTAATTTAGAAGTGAGGCATATAATTTTTAGTAGTGCCAGTGACTGGCACAGACCTTCGCTGGTAGAGATGACTTTCCTAAATCCTAACACTGTCTGTCCCAGGCTTAGTATCTAAAAAGAAGATATACTTTATTCAATCTGATATGAGCCCAATAGTGCAAAACTTCTCTGCTCTGCTCTGCTCAGGATCAAAGATGCCTGTATCCGTCAGCTTAGCTTTTGTGGAGGCACGGTTCTCCACTCATACATGGCAGGAAAAAGCATGGATGTGCTGCTGATGCTCTACACTGCTGATCTGCGAATGCAGGATGTACCTGAGGCTGTGGGGAAAAGTCTTCACTGCTTCATGCCCATCAGCTGGGCTGTGTGCTTGCGTGCACACTGGGTAACTGCACAGCAGCTGTGCACTGCAGGACTAGAAAATTGAACACTCACCTTAAAATCGATGCAATGATACAAGTACATGGATTGTGCTGCACAGGTAGATGTTGAGCTAATTTTTTCTTCTCTGTGCCTCCTCCTCCATGCCTTCTCCAATGTATGCTCCCACATGAAAGAGCTTCTTATCTGGATCATAAAGAAATGCAAGCAGGACATAAAGGAAGAAGGAAAATTCTGGGGTTAGTAAGGCAATAGCTTTGCCCTGTCATTCCATTCATAAATGTGCCAAGGAAAGAGTTAACCAATCCTGAAAATGCTGCCAGAGATAGGTACTTGTGGATGTTTGAGAAGGCAGGGGGTAATTAGGGCAGTTGTTTTTTAATTATCACTTAAGTCAGTCCTTGAAAGGCCCTCCAGCCATATCCAGGTTAATGGTCACCACTGTATGCTGAATCAGCAAACCCCTTGTGCTTGCCTTCACTGGGGGCTCCCAATCAGCTGAGGCTAGCTGTTTTTGCTGGATCTGCTGAACTTCTCTCTGAAGTCAGGATGATTAAAAGAGAAAAGCAATCTACAGCTTTAATCAAGCTCTCAGGAACACACCTTCCAGATTTTGTGAGACGAGGTATTTGTTACCTCCTGTCCTCTGGCATGATAGCAGTTTAATGAAAGGCTGCATATTTTTCTGTTAGCAGCTCAACCACTTAATTCTTAAGTTCCTTCAGAGCTCTCAGATGTATGCCATCTGGTCATGGTGACTTGTTGCTCTTTAATTTGTGAATTTGTTCCAGCACTTCCAGTTTTGACACCTCAATCTCTGACAGTCTCATCTTCATTACTTGAAAAGAATAGCTTAGAGGGCTGTCTCTCTCTCCTGTGTGCATCTTCTTGTAGCTTCAGTTTCATTAATACAATTTTAACGTAAAACAGAATTTACAGCTTTGCCCAAATATGCCATCTTTCCTTCTCCTATCCATCCTGCAGTATTTTGTGGTGCTATATTTTTATTAAATAAAAAGACACCTGAAAACTACGTGGAACCTGTGCAAACAGGTAACCAGCATATTTTCTATCTTGTATAACCGCCTGACAGTGAGTTCTAAGAAACATCTATTGCATCCATCGAAGTGATATTATTAGTCCTCAGAAAACAGGGAATCGGACAGCCTATTTAAACACGTCTAAAGTACCTCTTCATGGCCCAATGTTTTTTTTTATGTATCATAAATAATATCTATTATTTATGCTCTATTTGCATTTCAGGTTTTCAGGGAAGTTGAGTCCCCATTGTAATATGCACTCTACAAGCACATCGTTAGAGGCAATTCCTCTTGTGAGGAACTTACAAATAAAGAGGAAAAATGGCTAAGAACAGACAGCATACAAAGAAGCTGTCAAAGATGAATGTCTTTATAATTAAATTTTTAATGGATTTTCCTTTTGAATGCAATGCCCTTCACCCCCTCTCCCTGGTGTTTCTCCAGACATCTATCCCCACCTAGCCTCACCAGGATTTCCTAATATGTTTTATTTCCAGCCTTTCCCTACTGCAGGAAGATGTGACAGCAGATAACTTGGCAGTGTACTACACCAGCCCATGCCAAACTTATTTTCTTCTTCCTGAGAGACTGAAGCAGTACTCCAGAGGTATTTTCACTGGTGGGATTTGAGGCAGCAAGCTCACCTGGCTTGCTACCTTCTTTCTCACCTACAAAACATGGCTGATGTGATGGATGCATTGCCCTAGCAGCAGAGGCCACTGTTGAAAAGACCCCTTTGCCCTCGAACCACAGAGGCAAGGAAGGGGGTGTGCTCCAAATGCTCAAATGGCAGGAAAGTTTTCTGCAGTGCCCTTTGCAAACCTTGGAAACAGGTTGGATGGGAAGAGCAATTATGGATGGGCACAGAAAGGGCAGAAACTCAAACCTGCTCTTCACTTTGTTATTATATCTAGGGGATGACAGAGGCACGTTCCCCTCCTGACAAAGGCTGAGGGTCTCTAGTGACATTTATGTCACTGGAAAGGCATATAACATGCACACTGTGGTTTAATTTTATCTTAATGAAACAATATACATATAAAACTATCCATTAAATATAAAACAGTGAAGTAATTTGCAAATTTTCCTACGGCATAATAAATTAAGCATGGAGAGCACTAAGGAATGCAATTTGCAGTCATTTATAATGCAGTGTTTTATGTTAATAATTCAAAATCACATGCTATTTGGAGACACTTCTAATTAATGTATTTATGAAATTGTGAACTGTGACTGTTTTGGTTCCATTTAGCTAAACATTTCAACAGAATGCGCTTGCTGTTGTTTTGTGTTTGCTTAATGGCACCAGCAAGCATCAAATGTACAACTGGGGAACGTTGGGGGTGGTATCTGTTGCAGCTTTTTTTTATGGGTATGTGTTTTTGTCTGTGTACTGTATACATGGATGTGATTACACCCCTGATCTTACCGAGGCGAAGAAAGTTCTGCAGTAATTTGAGGAGGAAATAAGGAAAGGAAAGTTTTATGGATGAATAATTGATTGCAAGAAAAGTTCAGTACCTTCTAAAAGAATTGCTAAAATATTCAGTACTTTTCACATGGCAGATCTGTATACACTGACATTTCTCCTGACTGGTTAATTATGACTAATACAGCTTGTAAAATTGTATCGTATTTTTATTTTGATATTATCCAGCTTTTTTTTATAAGACCAAGTATTTGTCATACTGCTGCTTTATCAGAACGCTATGAAGAATGTCACGATTCCCAGAAAGTTATTCTCCCAAGAGACTTGCAGAGATTTTTGGGTATTTTGAAATTTTAAGAACAAAACCAATGCATATCAGAATTTGTAGTGAATGTCAGGGCCCTAATTCTGAAAGTAGCTTGAAATGAATGGGCATCTAAGCATATGCAGAACCAGATGCCAAAACTACTCTGTTGTAGCTCTGCACAGGAAAGTGAAGGGAAAGGTCTTGAAATAATTTTCTATGACAATCTGTTTCACACAGGAAAGCAAATAAAAAAAGGAAAGAAACCTGAAACTCCTCAAACCCATAGTAAAGAGGTCCAAGGCACTATATGCAGCCCCTTCCACCTCCCAAAACAGTTCTGAGAATTTGATGGGATGCTAAATGAAGATCATAATGTCTCCTGGTGATTTCGAAGCTCATTTGCAGTAACTCCATGTCGAAAGTTTTATTTCACTACTGTGCTCTCTGTGTGGGTTTTGTTCTTTTTCTTTTTTGGTTGCTTGCCTTTTTATTCCTTAAATTTTTTTCCCCTGCTTGGGACAGTATGTATATGGGTGGGAAAATATTTTAAAAGTTCTCATGGCCTTTAGCTGTGGGCTTGGAAATTGACCAATGTAATCATTAGACTGAGAATTAAAGCTGGATTTTGACCCCTCTGTGTGATTTGTATTTTAAACAATGTAGGAACTGTTATGATTTGGAGGCAATATGGACTTACCTCCCTATTATTTGCAATCATCCAAATTGCTCTATCAAGTCTTTTTATTTCCTTCGTATCAAATAACAAGTACTGGCAACACATTAGATTAGCTGAATGATTATCTTAAATAAACTAACTATTCCTAAAATGAAAACCAGGACCATATCTTCTGCATTTCTTCACTTTTGTTCAGCATGAATGCATTCAGAAAAAAGTGGCATGTATTTATATATTTGTTTGCTTCTGTTTCTTAGTCCCAGACTAAGCTGGAATTGCCAGGAATTGGTGAACATAGAGATTCAGATTTGAGGCATGTTTTAGGTGAGCTGCTCAATTTGAATGTCCTTTCTCGACGCATCTTTAACTAGAATTTGTCTTTCAATAGATGAGAAGGATTTGTGAGAGGTTCCATAGATGACGCTCGAATTTATTAGTGAAAATTTTAACCTAAACTATGTTATTTAAGAATATATTTAAAGAAAAACAACAACTTTTATGCCTGTCACAGGGACCTAGGGTGTTAGAAATATCTGTGGTGCATCAGTGCAGGATGTAAAGTGATGCAGAGTATGGGGAAATATACTGTGAGATAGGGGACATATGGAATGGATGTTCTATGGACTTTGCTAACTAATCAGTTGTTACCTGTTTGTCAGCTACCATGGTGGTCTGGATACAACGACCCAGCTTTATTTTGAGCTTTATACTCCTGGGTTTATGTCTGTAGCTGAGTTAGAGATGTGCCCATCTCGAAAATTAATTCACAGTAACACAGAAGGAAAGTGCCTTTGCTGCTTTGTTTTGAGTGGGGTTTGGAGGGTTTTGTTTTTTTCCAGTTTGAACAGAACATTTTCACTGTATTGTGAGACATGGTGGATGCTTACAGCTTCTGTTTCAGCCCTGTGCTATTTGAGCATTCAAAAGATTATGGAAAGCTTGTTTAAAAAATCCTTTCTCCAGTGGTGGGAAAATGGCAAAACTTGGGAACATGTGCACTTTTCTTTTTTCTTTTAATTGTTTTGTCATGATTTATAGGACCAGATCTACAGTTTTGTTTAAAATCTTCAAAGATACCAAAATAATGGTTTTGAAGGGCACCAAAGAAAGACAGGACAATGAAGACTGGCAGATCTCCTTATGAAGAAAGACATGGTATTTTTCTATTTCTTTTTAGCTAATGCCTATCAAGTTACATCCTGGGGATAACTGTACCCTATGTTTCAAACTGTAAATGGATACTAGTTAAAGTAAATACACCATTGCTTTTTCAGATTTAAAACAAAAACTTGTCCCTCCTCTCCTCCCTCAGGCTGTAAGAGTATGTGGCTGTCCTTGTTTCCAGTTCTACCCAGAACCGTGATTTGGATAGGCTAGATACTCTGGAGGAAGAATAAACATATGGAGTATGTGAAAAAGGAGTAAGAAGTATTGCAAATCTCCCTGACTGACACAGAGGGCCTGTTGGTGCAGGACAAATCCTGGGAAAGCTGAAGCTTTGGGGCACTGAGCTGGCTGAGTATCTCCTTTTGCTGGAGCTCAGGGAAACCCTACATAAGGGAAGAAATCTAGTGGATTTTGGTACATGATTACCATAAAAGGATAAATTAACCAATCAGTAAAAGGAAATTTAGCACCTGCCACAGCAGCAGCAGCACGGTAAAAGATAAAACTTTTGCCACAGACCTTAATCCAGCTCCCACCGAGTTCCCCGAGAACTGAATTCAGCCTTTTCAAGTCAGAGCAAAGGAAGTTTTCCAAGCTGTTCGGAATATTTTTATTGCCATGAACAAAGCTACTGGGTAAGGCGTAAGCATACAAACAAAATGACCCCAGATACAGCAATTACCAGCAGCATACGAAGTTGTCTAGCAGCAGGCAACAACAAAAAAATCCACACATCCTCTGCCGAATCGTTAAGCATTTGTCTCAGCAGTGTTTGCGACCCTGTTGCATCTGCTTGCCACGTACGTTGTGCGAAGGCGCTTGACTAGACCAAATGTTTCAGGAAAACACATTTCAAGTGCCACGTTTCTGATATTCTTGGGCAGGGAAGCTGGGAAATTTGAAATGGAGTTTGATGGGCCAAATTTTCTGTGATGGATTCCCACGGGCCACATTGCAGATGGTGGGACCTGGCCTGCGGTTACTCCTCCCAAGAAGCACAGGGAGAACTTAGCAAGACCTACTTTACGGAGGCCCCCCCATTTGAAAGGGAAAATTTCAAATAAAATAACATTTTCCATATACCATTTAGCCACCAGTGCACTTGAGAAAATAATGTCTTTGAGACCATTAAGCAAATTGGAAAATTGGGGAAAATCACTAAATAGATGACTTGCTCTGGATGATGTCTCTCCACCTCTTTCCTCCTTGCTTGGTTAAACAGAACCTGGAGTACCTGCTTTTTAAAGCACCTCTCACACCTGTGATTTCATGGTGTTTGAGTCTTACTTAGGCAGGATATGCTGGGAATTAACAGCAGTGCTGCCCAGCTATTCTGCAACCTGAAATTAAAGGGCAGGGGAAAAGGCTTCTTCTGGTGGCAGCACTTCTTAAGCAGCATAGAGGGTTAACAGCCACTAGAGACACAAATGAGATAATGGAATAATCTTGGGCAATTCTAAAGTAGTGGGAGAAAACAGGCTGGACAGAAAAGGCAAAAAAAATCAACAACAAAACACCAACCAACTTTCCTCTCTCCAGGGCATTTATGCTGCCAAGCAACTTACTTTACATCCATCTGTGATGCGAGTGTGTTGTGAAATGTAGCTTACTTGCTAAACGTTGTTTTGATGTGTTGTTTGGGACACGGGGAAAGAGAAATGGACTGCATTCAATCTCTATTAAAGCAGAGAGATGTCTTCCACAGGATTTATTTTCAGAAGCTTTGCGCTAACTTCATTTTCTTATTAGCTGAAATTGCTACTGAGACAGTTTTAGCAATGATGCTAAATGTGTTCATGGAAAAGATGTGTCTGCCTGTGCTCAATGAATTGCCTACTGTTGTGTCAGCTTGGAGAGAACAGATCTTTACTATGGGATTTGGGGGTCTGGGATTAGGTCCTAGTGATAATTCATGTGGGAAAAATCTTGTATCATATGTAACTACAGAGAGGCAGATATATGGGAAGACAGGAAGAAAGCATTACAGGTAGTTAGAATTGCAGAAAAGGAATGTATAACCCACACAAAGAATTCCAATATTAATATTTGTGATTGTTGAGAACAAAGCATTTGAGATTTTGGGGAATCAGAAGCCCAAAATGGTTACCTTGGAAATGGGCTTTTGGGGCATTTTTTTTATCACCATGCAGCAAGCTGAGAGATAAATGAAACTGACCCAAACCACACTGGGTCACCAGAAAAGTGTTTTCTGATCATGGTACAGAGAAGTTGAAGATGGGGAACATAACACTCCCCCTTTTCCCACAAGGGCTTAATTAACTCTCATAACACATCTATAGGGCACTATGCCCATGGCAAATTCCTTGAAGTAGGAGACTGTGGGACATCATAGGAGGCGTGGGCTCCTGGGAAGCCATGTGCCACTAAAATGCAATTCCAGTTTAAACTGGAACTGCTTCAGAATGAATAGCTTAGACCAGTCCAGCAATTTGAGGAATTCTGATTTGGAAATAGCCCGAGCAACAGAAAGTCTTTAATGATGATAACTGACTGGAGGGGAGAGAGGGAAAGAGAAAAATCTGTTAAAAATAAGAACAAAATAATCTAAAAGGATTTCAGCATTGTGGAAACTGCATTTTTCATATGAAATTCACTCTAAGGCAGTGGTGATCACTGGAGGTCTCTTCCAACTTAAATATTTTGTTTTATCCTAAGTGTTACCAAGCCATCATCTCGAAAACTGATTCTTTAGAGGAGCACTTGTTTGAAAGATTTGAGAAGTATGTGTAGAGAATGTAGGCATCAACTTCCAGAAACATGGCAGTGCAGCTTTAACTCTTAAAGAGATAGTCTTTTTTTCCCCACTTGCTCTCCAGTGTGTATTATACATTTCACAGGCTAAGAAAAGCTGTATCTTTAGAAGAGTACTTGCTTGAAAGACTGGGGGGGGGGGGGGGGGGGGNGGGATCACTTCATAGAGAGAGAACAACCCCAGCCCGGAGCATCTCCCCGGTCCCCGTGTCCCCACCAGCAGTGGGAGCGCGGCCGCGGTACCCGCCAGCGTGGGGCGATGCTGGGGTGGGGGGGGGGGGGGGGGGGTGTAGAGAACCTGGGCATCACACAGACTGCACTATTTAGGCTGAAAAAAGTCCAGAGTTAGATCTTGTCTTGACCTGCAGCCTTATTTCTAGTACCCCGTCCTCAGAGGGGAAGCATAAGCTGTAACTAGCAGAGTGGGGTGAATCATTGCTGGTGGATTATACAGGTTCACACCACAGACTTCAGGTCAGCCCAGCCCTCTATGAAGCATTACTTCAGATTGCCCTCAACTCATCTGAAGAGTCTGGGATGAGGTTAATTTGGAGGGTGGAGAAGGTTGTAGCTGTAGTCTACTGGAGGAAAAACTGCCATATCCTGTGCTCCCTTTCAGAGTGAGTTAGGAAGACAAGAACTGCACATGATGCTGAGCTGCCTCTAACACTGACATTGATCAAGCTGTTACACTGACACGTATGGAAAGCTAGACTTGGGTTTGCCCAGCTGGATTTCTTTAACAATCCCAGTGCATTTCAACAGCTCCACAATAATACTGGTCTTATGCATATTTCTGTATAAACAGAATATATAGGACCATGGTCCATTTGTGTATCTGTTGGTGTATCCCTTTGTCAACTTTTGCTTATTTCAAGCAAATTTGACATAGCAGTAGAAGTTTCTAGGTGTTTCTAGGTATTTCTATGTATTTGCCAGTCTAGGTATTTGTATGTTAGATGTGACATATCAAACATGAAGCTACACAGAACATGATAGCTGGACATGTTGTGATGGCTCGTTTGCAAGATTACACTGTTGCTGTTCACTTAGTACTACTGTCACTTCCCTATTCCTTACTACATTTAAAAGCAGGATGAAGAGCACAAGCAGCTGGAGGGACACATGTGAGGGAGTCCAAAGGCACAAGCTTTTCATTGCTGATGACCTTGCCTTCTAGCACATTCGATGATCAGAGTATCTGCTTCTAGAGCTGGAAGGCGTTGGGGCTGAATACGTACATCACATTTAGAGCTCAAGGAAAGGAAAACAATCTACTCAGCTTAACAAACTCAGCTGAAAATCAGTGAATTTGTACTTATGATTACCACAACCTTACTCAGGAAAAATACTTTCAGGAATAATTTTACTTAAAAAAAAAAAAAAGATCTACTACTCCATAGCTATTAAAGGGACACGGGTTACTACTTGTTTTGTGTCCCCTTCTGCTTTCTGCTGTTTCGCACACTCTTGAAAGTGTTTTCCTCTGTGTCACTACTGATGGAGCTTTGCTTTTGTTTACTTCTTTGTAGGTGCAGTCCTTTTTCTCAGGAGTGATATAACTCTTTCACTAACCATATTAGAAGGTGACCATGGTAGTGGGGAGGTGGTGAAGGATTGTACTGCAAGAACATCCTTGGGAGTTGCTTGTGCCTGAGGCCAGTATGCAAAATGTCATCTGTCGATTCACTGGATGCTCTCTTGGAGTCACTGATGCTGAAATAACTATACCTTTGTTCCAGTTAAAAAGTGGAAGCAGGAGAAGTCAAGAACAAGGCATCCTCTTAGATGGACTTCCCTCCTTCTCATCTGTAAGTCTCACTAAGGGAAAAAGTGAAAAAAAACCCCAAACCAACAAGAACAAGAAAAATGCAAAAAACCCAGCCTTTACACAACGACACATAGCCTGGAAGGTAAGTGAAATGAGAGACTAGACTGTGTTCATTATCCAGAGAGTGAAACAAGCCTGGTATCTTTTGGTACCTGCTTTAGTGAAGAAAGGTTAGAGCTCATTCACTCCATCTTCTTGTGCTTTGTACTCATTTCAACTGTCTCCAGCTAAGGCAAGGCATTTGAGTAATATGAATAGAAACTCTTAGCCTGTGAGCAATTATATGTGGGTTTAAAATATCTGTAAGGCTCTAATGGCCTTGCAAAAAAAAAAAAAAAAAAAAAAAAGATGCTCAAAATTTTTTTTTTTAGGANGTCTCCAGCTAAGGCAAGGCATTTGAGTAATATGAATAGAAACTCTTAGCCTGTGAGCAATTATATGTGGGTTTAAAATATCTGTAAGGCTCTAATGGCCTTGCAAAAAAAAAAAAAAAAAAAAAAGGTTGCTCAGTATTCTGTGTTTTAGCAGCTATTTTATAACGAGAATATTCTATATGTGCACAAGGCATAACCCTGTTTTGACACGCACTCAATTGTTTTCAAGAATTCTCATTCAGTTATATTACACAGGCTTGTTTCAGAATAAAATCTTTGGCCTCTATTTGACTGTACAAATTTTTGTAAGGGATGGGGTTCTTTTCCCCTACTGTTCTTTTCCTTTGGCTTTAATTTCATTTGCTTTATTCAGACCTTAGGTCAAAGAACTTTTATATTTAATATATGTATCCTAGTGGGGGCTTTAAGCACAATTTTGAATTTGGGAATTTAGAAGGGCACCTCTATTTGATATGTGAAGATGTATGCCTGCAAAGTTCCTGCCTGAATCATTCAAACCTGCAGGCCTTATGCTTGTGATCACATACATTTGCTAATATGTGCATGTACATATCATTGCCTTTGATTTCAGAAACTGAGGGAATTTAATGTCTGAATATGCTGCTCCGGGCTGAAATGGAGGGACCCAGGCTTTGCAAATGCTGCCGTTGATTCACACAAAGTTATCAAATGGTGAAATACAAATACCCCATTCTTTTCCTTTCTCTGTTGTAGGTGTCACTGTCACATAGCGATATTCCTCCCTTTTCTTGTAACAGCATCCTACCTATGCCTTTGAAAAAGCTGCCATGAGTTGTGTCTTTGTAATGCCCAGGGAGCAATAGCTCCTGTTCTTCAACCAAAAGCAAAACAAATTCCCTTTTGTAAATAAGATTGCACACACAGTCATTATTTCCACCCCTTCTCTGTACGTATTATAATGCAAGATGTCACTGTGTGCTAAATAGTGTTTTCCAAGCCCAGATACGGAGGTTAGCCAGCTCATCTACCCTCACCATAGAAAGGCTAGGTTGTAGGCACCTCTCAGTGGCTATAACTTCATTATGCCATGTGGTGCAAAATGGCTTCTGCCAGTAATACTGCAAACTTGCTTTGTCTCACAGAGAAGTATTTCTGTAAGAGGTTTGATGAATTGTCTTGTCACACGTGGATTAAACTATTGATTTACCAACATCCTTTGTATGTTGACCCAAGAAAACACAGTGGATGCTATTTAGAATATTACAAACCCTCTGCCATATGCACGTTGTCTAACCTACACTTCAACCCTATCACCTTTCAGCAGATTGCTTTAGACAAGAGATCTCATGGGCAGGGAATCTGCAATGCATATAAGCTTACTTGCTCATTTAATACAAGAGAGTCCTAGACACTGACCTTGTCTATAGCTTCCAGCTTGGCAGGGCTGTAGCACCGCAAAGACCTGCAAATCCCTTTTTAACAAGGCTACCTGAACCCAATGGCCCAGGTCCAAAGAGATGAAAACTTGAAGATGTCCAACAGATCAGTTGCCTATAGCGTTAAGTAGAAAATTGTCTGACGCTGCACGTACTGGTGTCTGCTTACATGGTTCAGTACCAGCTCCTAGCATAACAGCATGTCTGTTGTCAGCTCCTAAAGCAATAAATATATTGTTACTTCATTAGTGAACTGTGCAGGGTATTTTACGTGGTGGGTATGGAAATGCAAATGTTCATCCAAGACGTCTCACAATTTGAACCAAACCTCATATTCCATCCAAATGGATTTTTTTTTTTTTTTTTTAATTTTTTAAAATAGCTAACAGTTTGGCTTTGGGCTGGAAAGCCTAGAAAAAGTCTCCAGGTAAATAAGAATGAGTCTCTTTATCTGTGATTGCCTCATGACATTATAGGATGCAAAAGTGTGTAAATTAAGAAGGTGTTTGGAGAGTGAATAGGGAAAGGAAGGTGTGGGGCACCCCAAGCTTGTTTCCACAGCCCTTCCCATGAGCCTAGAAAAAAATAGAAGGGACCTGGGTATGGAAGCCCACATGGTGAGCACCTGGGCACAGTGTGGCATGCTGATTTCTTACAGGAATTTTCTGCCTCACAATAGCAACCTTCATTTAGTTGAGATCAACGTTTCAAGCAGCTTCAGCATAAGCAGGGCTTGTCCCATTGTGGTGGATATTTCTGGGCTTTTTAATTGGTTTCATAACTGTTGTATGAGCTGTTCCATGGAAGCACTACTGTACTTGCACCAACAAGCAATATTAAATTGGGAAAAAAATATTAAAGACGTGTTTGGTCCCAGGGAGAAACCAGATAATAACTAAGCCTAAACTGCAGTTCAGCAAAACTCTTATTGATTAGGGATTACAGTTTGATGGAGACAAAACCAAAGATCATTCCCACTTCTAGTTTACCCAGATCAGCAAAGTTCAAGGTAGTGTCAGATACAAATGCATGAGCAAAACTGCTTCACTTTTGTTCTGTCCATGAATTGCTTGTGTGTTACAAACTATAACTGTGTTTTCTTTTTCTGATCATAAAGGAGGAATGACATGGCAAACTGTAGTAGTTGCATTTTAAAGCAATAGCTGAGTAACCTGGCAACATTGCTAGTCTATTGTCTATTGTATACATATTTAAGTACTTCTATTCATGTTTAAGTACTCACAGGACCAGGGACCTCTGCACTGCTCAGAATTCCCATGTAATATTTTGTGCTGGCTCATGCATGATGCCACTCAGGTTCTATGATGTTAGGTCAAATGATGTCATATCACAAGATGTGATATTCCCTGGTACACTGTGCAATATGACAGTCTCTTCAGCTTCTAAACAGAAAGAGACAAGTACTCTTGAAACCTGGATATGCTGCTGCATTGTTATTTGAAAACTTGGAGTGCCTGTTGACATAGCAGTCAGTCACATATTAACACTTCACATAAAAATAATAAAGCACAAAACATCACCACCCACAATGGATACAATTAAAACTGGCATTCTTTTGTTTGCTTTACATTCAGATAAATTAAAACCCATGCAAGTGAAGTCCCTGAAGAATCACTGAGATCTACACCAAATAAACTTCTCTCAAATCACCCTCTGAAGCTCATGGAAGATGTGCATCTGTAGGCATATCAAAGTGAGGGTTTCCAGACAAAAGTCCTTGCCTAACAAAGCACTGCCTCTGAGCTTGATGCTCCAGGACTGACAGAAAGAGCTACTTAGCTACACTTACCTGTGAACACTGGAGGAGGAAAGTGGCAGATGTATAGACAAAGGTGGTGTCCTTCCTATAGCAGGTTCTGAAAAAATCAGGGTTATCACTGACATATCAAGCAGTGATCAGTGAAGGACAGAAAGTGAGTGTGAGAGTGGAAAATATGATCCCTGTGTTTGCAGGAAGCCCCTGACAGGCAGGAATGGTAGTTGTATGTGGTTGCTGTATCACTGCTGCTGATACAAAACCACTGTGTGTATCTCAACCACACATAACAAAAGCACCCAATAAAAGGTGCAACAGGTGAGGTTTTGCTTGTGGAATCCTGTTTCTCAGCTGTTTTGTAATTTAACACATGCCCAGCATTGTGGCCTCTAGGCACAGGAAATGAAACTCAAGTATGAAAATCACCAACCTGTGACCATGTGAGGTTAAAAACACTGCCCAGAAATTACACCAAACATTACCAACAGAAGAATAAAATCAGTCAATCAAACTGTTGCTGGGTAACCAGGAGATAGCTCTCATCCTATAGAAGGGAATTATACTGCTCCTTTGTCCACTATTACCAATATAATGACCTCTGAGCAGGCTCCACTCTGGCTTTAGCCTTGCAAATTCTTTTCATGCACAGATATCCTGTACATGAGGACAGATAGGGAGAATAGTAGTAATGAAAAACACTGTCTGCTAAGTTTTCTGGAAACTAATGCAAAATGATATTCAGAAGAGAAGTCTAATAAAAAGAGCTGCTTGCTGTAGTGTAGCTTTCTGGGTCCTTGCTGTTCCCTAGTTAGGAAGAAAATAAAATATTTCCCAGTGTAAGGATGAAAAGCATTTTGATGGAGAAGGCCGCTTTTTGTCTGGATTTCATTCTCTGCTTTTAAGAAGGGTAAATGATCTGATCTTTGTAGGCTGGCAGACAAAAAAGAAAAATTCTACTGAATTCCAAATATCCATGCTGTACTTCCCATAATCACTTGTGAAGTTTTGGTGTGATAATCTCTGTCTCTTGAATGGATTACATAAATACACTTTGCACTGGAGAACTCTACCTGGAGAAGCAGAATGCCTTGTCTCAAAAATTCTTCAGATTCTTAGATGTTGAAGATATTTCCTTAAAGATTATAAACCTTTTCTTCAAGCACACCCCAAGTGTGCATTTCCACCAGCCTTGCTCTTTTCTCATTGAGAGGTCCTTATAGGTAATGTTGGATGTTCATCAACCTTTCTGTCCATAAGAAACATAAAGATTCTAATAAGTTCTTTGTTTCTTATTTTATTTCTATATAATTTCTAGTGTTGTTCAAAATATACTCCTCTCCATTAACTTCATAGACAGTTCCTTTGTCTCCTTCCCTTAATTTTTTTGTTAGGTTTGTACTGGTTAGGTTTATGAATCTTTTATATCTGGGATTTTTAGTGCATGCATTTTGCAGCTGTGTTCTCTTCCACCTTCCTTGTAGAACTTGCTGTGAAAATAAAGACATGGTGGTTTTATCTTATGTTCCTCTATGTGAGTGATTGGAGCAACTTCTACTATACAATTGGGATCAGTGCTATTCTGAAAGGTATATGTCTGTATGTCCATCATTTGTCCAAGTAAGAATGAAGTCAAGGTTTGTGTGGTTGGAGGGAACAGGCTAGACACCAGTGTTCTTGCACGAGATCAATTCACATGCCCCTAGTGCAGATGCTGGCAGGTTTTATACAGGTAAACCTCTATTTCTCTAGGAATTTTTCCAGTTGCATTGACAAATGCACCCTGCCACAAAGCCATTCAGGTCAAGCATGGACATTGTGACTGGTTTTGAACGCAAGCCTTTGGTATTTGAATGCCTCAACATGAATCCTATTTTCAGTTTAGAAAAAAAAGAGAGAGAAAGAGAAAAAAAATTCTATTTCTTCATGATGGTAATAAAATCCTAAATTTTGCTGGTCTCTTAAGTGCCTATCTGGCTCAGGCAGATACAAACACACCAGAGAAGGTTAGCACAGGTCCCACACTCCAGGCTCACCACTGCTGCCCTTTATTCAGTCACCCACACCTACAGGAATCAGATCCTTAGGTACAGGTTAATGGCATAATTAGCCAAACAAGATCAAACTTGTATACTGTGTAGAAATGGATGGCTGCTGTCTCACAGCTGCCTGTTGTATGCTGCTAGGGCAAACTGCCTTTCTTTTCAATGGGCAATAAAGTAGGAGATTAAGTAGATGTGGGTGATTCTGCCTGCTCGTGATGGTGAGGACAGCTTCACTGGTCTTGCATTTTAAAGAGCAAATAATACAATTAGCAATTGCGGCTGGAAGCATATTGGCAGGGAGGTCTTCCGCTCATCGCTCTCCTGAGGCAGGCCAAGCACTCAAGTCTCAACAGCTTCCATTCGAGGATGTTCCTAGGGAACAGTGCTGCCAAGAGAAGGGCTGTCTGCTAAATTGTCTTCGTACAGAGGACCCTGAAGACTCTTCATTTTTCGTAATTTTATAATAGAACTGAAATAGACAGTTTCGATAGCCCATGGAGCTTTCTCATAGAAATTGCTTGCATTTCTTCATAGTTCACAGCTGACATGAATCTGACCCATAGCTTGCCTCATGAGATTGGAAGGGAACAGGCATATGTTCAGACCTAAACAATTCCAGGAATCTTTTCAGAGAAAAACATTTTAGGTTTTAATTTGGGGTTTTAAGGCTATCATGGATGCTTTTCATTCAGAGATCACTTTTTAGATCAAGTCTTAGTGATATGAATGAGCTGATCTTCTTATAAAAGTGTGGGCAGAGACTTTATTCACCCTACACTGATGGATGAGGAAGCCCACAGAGCAATTCTGAGCTAATGCCAGAAACATATTTTGTGGCAGAGTTAGGAATGCCATCCCAGCCTTCAGCCCTTTATTAGTGACTTGAGAGGCCATCTTCCACAAGGTCAGTGATTCACGCAGGGTGATTTGAAAGGAATGTGTTTGAATGAGCTTCCTGTGTATTTGTCACAATTTATGGCTTTTTAATAATTTCATTATTACTGTGAATAATTTAGTACAGGATTCTCCATAAATCTTTTCAAACTGATCTCTATTTATAAACTGGAAGGAACCTGTTCACTATTTTTGTTCATTCCATTGTTGATTCATGGATTATTATTTGATACACCTAAAAAGTTTAAAATCATGTAGAAGAGGTGATTTTGTTCTCAAATTCATGATTTTTTACCTTTTTTATTGTTCTGACAGAGGGCCTGCTTGGTTTACACCACAGGCTCCACTACAGAGGACATAGTTTACTGCTATGGACAATAGACTTCCAGCCAGGAGAGGCAAGTCTGCCATGCAGTAGACATGACTCCAGTGCAGTGTATTCAACGGGCTGTTAATGAGTCGAGGAAGTGGGTGAATTTGCTGATACCAAGTCCAGCACAATTGCAGTCAGCCTGCCTCCCAGATGAACTAACTTAAAAGTAGATTGAATATCTCCACCTTACATTGCAATGACATTTGAGATTACAGTGGAGACATAGACAAGGTCCTTTCTTTTCCCCATTTGCTGCAATTAAAAGCAGTAGTTGTCAGTGAAGGTAGAGTAATGTGATGTGTACTCAGAAAGCACCCTGAAGTATAGGAAGTCTTATTGAGCTCACAACATACATTTGGTCTTTTCTTTCTTGCAAGATTCCCAGAGGATTCTGTTGCAAGCTTAGTAATAACATGGATATATGAGGGTATAGAGAATGGATGAAGTAAAGCCTTACTTAAAATCTCTGAAGACTTGAAAAAAAAGGGTTGTGTTCACTTCTAGTAACAGACTGGGATTTCTAATCATCCTGCGCATTGGAGAACTGGGGCTGAAAGATGTTTTTCTTAACTGGTTCAGTCTTTCCTATATATGACCAGCATGGATACTGAACCTGCAGGATGCTGATAAATCTTTACAAGGCAAAGGCATTATCATCTCATAGAAAGCACTCATTGTCTAGTAGCATGAGGCCATGATGTTTGTACAGTCTTCTAAATTGGTGAAAGAATTAATTACACTGAATAATGGTAACCCTGGTATCTTGGAAGACATCTGAAACCTTGAATAATTATAGCTTCTGCTAAACAAATTTCAGTTCTTCTCTGAATTTTGATTTTAGGGGACAGACATGATTTTCAGGTAACACAGTGCTTGAGAAATCAGGACGTGAAAACCTGGAGGTTTACCTGTATGAAAATGATAGAAAGGAGCAAAAGACTTTTCCTAACCACTTCTGATGAGATCATATAATTGCTTTAAGGGATGGAAAGCATTGAAAAATCATTGCAAAAGCAAACCAACCAAACTCACAAAACACACTTTCAGCAAAGGAACACAACATAACAGAACATGAAATTAAAATTAAAAAATGGAATCAGTCTTGACATGGATTTGAAAATCTACATGTCAGCAAAAATAAAGTTCCCTAAAGATAGATTATTATCATATTTGATGACCATTTTATTAAAATGTTAATGGCTTGAGGCAAAAGCAAACTGTTCCCTTAATCTTCCAGAAGAACTGCTTTCTCAGGAATTATATACACCAGAGCACTTGGGATCTGAGCTAANAAAGTTGTTACTTAATAAGGTTAACGATAGATAAAGTTCCCTAAAGATAGATTATTATCATATTTGATGACCATTTTATTAAAATGTTAATGGCTTGAGGCAAAAGCAAACTGTTCCCTTAATCTTCCAGAAGAACTGCTTTCTCAGGAATTATATACACCAGAGCACTTGGGATCTGAGCTAACTGTAACAAGCATGTTTGAAAATTGGAGCATCCACAGCTTGTGAATTTGTGACTAAAAGGGAATGGATCTCGCATGTCTCAAAATGGCTGTGCCCTTTTCTGCCAAACACAACTTCCACTTGCATTTTCGAATGAAAAATCTGTTGGATTCAATTGCTGCAGTCAAAACAGCTGAGGTGTCAGTGACTGAGGGAAGGATTCTTTCTTTGCCTTCTTCCATACTAACTGTGAAAAAAGGATAGCTTAATAAGGGCAATTGCTGTGATAGCAAAGAGAATGAAAATGTGTTTTCATCATCACCTCTAAGCACGACAAAACTTTGAAGCAACCTGGCAAGTACACTAAGCATTCACTGAATTGTGATAAATTGCAATATGATTTGTCTGGGATAAGAATACCAATAAAAAAGCTCCCACAAGACTTGACAAAAACCCATCCTGTACAGAGCAACTTCTTTCTATAAGCACAGTATCAGCTCAAAACACAGTGGGTCTGATGAAATCAAATTAATATCTTGTATTTCCTTACTACACATATCCCTCAAAGCCCTCAGACACCTGAGCAATGAGAAAGAAAAGGTAAAGTAGGAAGCATTTGTGATGCTAAACTCTGCATTTCTTCCCCATTTATCTCAGTAGCATAGAAATACATACATGAAAGGTATGTTCTAAATACATGCCTAACACTCAAAACTCCTCTGCCAAAATTTACAGGAATTTCATAAAAAGGAATGAGTAAGATCAAACCATTTTAGCACAAGCAAGTCCATTTCTATGTTGGAGGAGGGAGGTATATCCTGATTCCAAAGTGGTTCCAGCGCTCCAGGACTGGGAGGCAGTCTGATGTAGCTCCACCACTGAAGCTGGCTAATGTGTGTACTCAGACTTCACTGTCTGGTTTGGGGAGGAATGTTACCAAGCCTTATTTCCTTCCTTCTCTCATTTACTCAAGGCCCATGGCAATAATGGTGTACATTTTGCTGTAGGCTTGGGGGGGGAGGAAAATGTGCTTAGAGCCGTCCTGTTTTGGGCCACAGCCAAGGACTCCATGAAGAGGCACGAAAGGCTTCACCCTGCACCAGAAGGTATTGTCTATGGGTGTATGTTTTACATGCACTTTAGGTCCCCTGGTAAGATAACACAAGAGGTTATACTGTCTTCTTTTCAGTAGCATTTATTTTTGGTTTAACCAGTCTTCATGTGCATAACCTATATGAAATTTTTAACACGGGCTGTCTGCTTTCATTAAAAGAGATTAACTGTTTAAAATGAAGTTTCCTCCTCTCCCTTGCCTTTATGAAAAAAACAGAGGTTTCATGGATATATATCTGATCATCAGTCTTTTGGGGAGACACTGTACTTTTTGTGGAAATTTCTGTGCCAGTTGAATTAGAGAGGAAGCATAGGTATTTTGATGCAGACATATAAAAGAAGGTTTGCAAGACAGCCTTTTCTCTTATTGTTGCATATATGCATACACTTATTCTCCTTTAGTGCTTGTTTTCCAAGCAAATCATTAACTTTCCTTTAGAGAAGCTGGAGTTTTCTGGGCCTGGTTTATTTAACTACTTTGCTACACCTGCAGTTCATTTAGAAATTTCCTTCCACAACAGGTATCAGTCTTCCTCAAAACCTGGGAGATGGTTGAGTGTTAATCACTAATAACACACTCTGTTTTGGTATAATACAAATGCGAGTATTATACAATACAAATGTAAGTAGCATTCTCACCTCTGAGATAACTTTTCTTTGATGTAAAAATCACTAGCTAATTAGTGCAGTTAAGGAACCCAGTGGGGCAAAAAAGATGGTATATTTCTGCATAATGAAACAAGCAGTGCACTCAAAACACCTTTCACTTGCTGAGGTGATAGGATAAATATTATCTGTGTATCTGCCTTCTTTCATCATTGTTTATTCTTTTTTTTTTTCCTCAGATCAGTCCTGAATCTATGTTGCCTATTGAATGCGGCATCACTGCAGGCAAGGCTGGGCTGTGCATGGGAAATTGGAGGATAGTAGGTAAGTGGTAGCATCCTTTTTAACAGAAACTACTTAAGATGCCCCTTTTTCAGACCAGTTTGCTTTGAAACAAGAAACAGAGGCCAGGACACAGAAGTAAGCAAGCACTGCACAAATTTTAAGAAGTAAGTTCATGTTTCTCGTGGGAGGAAAGCCTTTTAGCACCTTTCCTTTTTTCTAACCAGGTGGCTGCTGTGTAGTGCTGCAAGAAATTCAGAAATGGTACTGTTTGGTAAAAGGATATGGGGAGGTAGTAAAACTACTTTGTGGTTTTGTTGCATTGGAGCACTTCTGCACTGTAGTGTCAAGAAATACAGAGCAGCAACACAGCCAGTTTGGTACTTCTTTGTAGACAGCGGGGTAGATAAGGCTGATGCTGACCACATAAGATGTGCACATTGGACTGGGTCCTTTTTGCTTTTGCGATAGTTGCAATAATTCAAAAGCAGCATCTGGAAAGGGTGTCAGATGGCAAACTTCTGGGAGCCTCCCAGTGAGTTCTGCAATGAGGCTGATGTGTAGTGGCACCCCTGTAGGAGCAGGAATGCAGTGAGGCTGGTGTGCTTTTCTAGCTGGAGTCATCAGCCTTGAAAGCCATTGGAGGGGTAGCAGGGACACTGCTGTCCACTCATCAGGCTGGCCTGCCACCTCTTCCAGAAGATGACAGTCTCTTTCCTGGGAATGCCAAGCCCAGGAAAGCCAGATTTCTCATGGAGCTTGGAAGAAGCACTGCACTTGTGCAGCTATACATCTGTCAAACCAGAACTATCTCAAGCCTGGCCAGCTCAAGATCTAGCTAGCAAACATCCACTGGTCTGTGCCCAGTCCAGTGTCCAGAAAGGCTTAGCGATGGAAATTAACAGCTTCCATTGTAGCGTTCTAACTGCCCCATGTAGACAAGCCCTCAGAAACCACATTAACCCAGGTTTCGACCATAATTTGAACTCTCTGGCAAAGGTACTCACAACTAAATGCAGAACATCTCTGTGATGGGCAGTAACAGTGCATATAAAATAAAATAACAGGAAGACTGGGGAATAGCAATGGCACATTTTTCCTTCCAAATTGAATTGTTCACTTCACTGTGAGAAAGAATAATTATCATGTTTATTGATTTTGTCTCAATTAGGCTGGAATTTTAGGCCAGGAACCTTTCTTTCTACATGTCTAAATGTTGCCCATGTATGGCTATGTCAGCATTGATTTTGCTCTCATGAAGGTACCACAGCTCTCTGCCTGAATTAGAACATGCAAACCTGAACTAAGTCTTAAAGTCTCTTATTTTCTAGTTTCAATCAGCTAAATTTTCTAGTAAATCGAAAGAAAAGCAAGCAAGCCTCAAGGAAGTTGTTAGAGCTCCATCCCTGACAGTGTTCAAGGCCAGGTTGGACGAAGCCTTGGGTGGCATGGTTTAGTGTGAGGTGTCCCTGCTTATGGCAGGGGGTTGGAACTAGATGATCTTAAGGTCCTTTCCAACCATAACTATTCTATGATTCTTTGATTCTATATGCCTTCGAATGTGCTAAGAACAGAAGGTTTTAGCTGAAACTGTTTCCTTTTGTATGTGGTGCACATTTAATTCATGGAACCTATCACAACAAGATGCATTAAGACCTTATATACAGAAAGGTTACAAAACGTGCATGACTTTCATCAAGTTACGTATATTTATGTGGCTGGCATATAGCAAAATGAGACCAGGGTATGAGACAGTGAAGCTTGTGGTTAACTTGAGCATGGTGAACAGAAGATAAGTATCTGACATGACGAGCACAGATACATACAGTCAGCAGAAAGTTTGCTTGGAACTGTGTGTAGTAGTCTCCTACTACTTTCTATGGCAGGGGTGCATGTAAAAGCTATACATTTAAGCACTGAAAGACATTTATGTTCAAGCTCCACTTCTAGAAATGTGGTCTCTCAGCATGAGAGGTCCAGGATCAAGTGTGCAAGAGGAGGAGGAACTCAACCACTCCTACAGGCCTAGGAAGTCCTTGAGAGAGCGTAGGTATATTTGTGTGAGATCGCTCAAGAGTCTCTTAACTGTGACTATTTGAATGATGGATACATCAGTGCATATCAGAATGACCCAGCATATTATCTGTTCCACTTCTGCATTAACCCTTTTTCAGCTGGGGAGGCATCTAACTCCTTGGTTACTACCAGTGACTGGTAAGGGTGAATAGAAGAATCTAAATCTGCATTTCTGGAAACTGATTTAGGTCCATTTTCTCTGTTTATTTGAATTTTCATTTTCTATATGAAGAGGTAGAGAAGCATAGAGAAGTACAGATTATAAATGTGTAAAAAATGCAAGGTGATGGATAACATATATTTTCAAGATTAGGAAAAATTCTGGGAAAGGACAGTCTCTACCTTAGAGAGATCAGATCTTTGGTAGAGAAGTCTGTCAAGGGAAGATCAGGTAAAAAGTTCAGTTCTACCTTTCAAAATTTTCATTAGGCTGCTTGATATCAGGAAACATTTCTGTACCTGGTCAGTGATTGGACTAAAATCCCAGCTGAACTGTGTGGGAGACAAGTTTTGGGTTGGAAAAACAACCTAAAGACAGCCAGGTTTGTCTGACCAATGTGAGAAATGTAGGTGAACCGGAATACACAGCAGAGGTAAAGTGCAAAAAAACCTGTCGTGTTTTGAATTCATTAGAGCTGTTGAATGAGGTGACCATGATGTCTATCTGTTAGCTCAATTTGCCTGAATGTCCTAACATATAGAAGGGGGGAGGAGTAGCACAGAGAAGAGGTGTATTAGAAAGGCAGTGTTTGGGGTTTTATTTCCTCACTTCATGTTAAAATCCACAAAGTGCTTTATAATAGCATGGCACATAGATGTAAAGCCTAACCTGACCCATAGGAAAAGCCCAGTTCACATGTAGTGCAGTGCCCTAGGTGTCTGCAACACACAGGATGAGTACATATAGTATGTGTAGGTCAGTATCTAAGTTCTTTCATCTGGACTGGTTTGCTTAAATAGCACTTTCAAGAAATTTAAAGTCTTTTGACTCTACTGTTAACAAAAAGAAGCCCCAAAGAAACCCTAAAACAACAAAAAAGCAAACCGAAATCACATTTCCCCCTAGTGATTCACTAATTTCAGGGTCCAACTTAATTTTTGACTGCCCCAGAACCTGGGATCGCACATTAAATGTGACTCATGAAGCTTCTCATACTCTGAGAGTTGCTGCTTTAAAGAAAACCGTGCTGCATGCTTTTGTGCAGGTACACAGGTATGTGAGAAGTAGGGACTCATCACCTCAAGAAGCCAGCAGAAGACTTTCCACCACCACATGCGGTGCTGTAAAGTTTAAAGGCAGAGTAATCCTGTGCTGTCCTCAGTGCCGGCATGTAGGGAGTTCTTGGCAGCTCAGATGGTGGGTCATAAATTCTCCTTCACCAGTTTGGGGGCTTGATTATTCTTTTGTGCTCTGCTGGAAACATTACTTATGAGAATTGGGGCATTTTAATTTGGCTGTGCTACCACTTTATTAATATTTGAACATCTCACTGTTTTCTGTCTTGGCACAACGGGATCCACAAAAAGAGGCTAAAAGAGACAACGCTCCCCTCCCTGGCACTGGATTCCTGCCCTTTTATTTTTAATTACTTTGAATTATTTCTGGAACTTTTTATGCCATTTTGAGAATACAAATTAAGTTTTGACTGTAAGAAAGAATACTATAGAAAGCAAGCAAATGTGGCCTTACATATTCATCCAGAGACTGCATCAAACAAGCAAGGGACAGACTCTTGCCAATCTATCCATTATATCCTGGCATAACAATGATCCATTAGCCTGAGCAAGGCCTATGTGAACTGTATGCACATTTGGCTAGACCCACGCAGTTTATTTAGCCTCTGGTGTCCTCTGGATTAAAGCAGGCACTCATTAGAGAATAGTATTTCTTCCACAAATGCTGTTTTCCATCATCTGAGGGAAGCGACAGAGCTTTTCAAAAGCCTTTGGTATTTGAGGACAAATGCTCCCTTCTTGTAAATGTTCATCCAAGATTCAATAGGTTTTAACCATTAGTGTTTCTAAAAGCAAAAGTTGATCCTGAGGGTAAAAGAAGACCAGAATAGTGGAAGATTGTGCACCTTTAGCTGGGATTTACTACTTGACTGCAATATATTTCTGTCTCCCAGCAGCTTGCTATGAAAGGTTAAACCCCAGCAGCTCAGACCCCTGACATTTCTGAGGCATACCTTGAGATCCCAAAGTAAAAGTTACCTCATGCAGTGGAATAATTTTGTCCTGTGGCTTTCCAGGAGGATTCAGGCACCAAATCAGGAGTCAGAAGGAAAAAGCACTTCAGAATATTCAATAATTATCAGACTGTCAAATGTAGGGTATCTGATTCTTAGTGGCACTGCAGCACCTTTACACCAATTACATAAAGGGCTTTGGAACAGCAATTTTAGGTGTACTTTACTCCCCTTCAGGCATTCAGACTTCAGGATCCCCCTCAGAGGAGAGGGAACTTACTGTATGTGCCAGGGCAACATAACATTTGTTTTCTTCAAAATCACTTTGGTATATTTTTGGGAGATTCACTGGAAGAGCTATCACTCAACATTGTAAGGGCATTTAAATGCACATATCTTTCTTTAAGTTAACAAAACCCCCCATGAGGTTAAACCCTGAATCTAATAAAAATCAATGTGAGTCCTCACATTTTTTCCCAAGAGTTTGTGATCTTTGGCTGGAGAAAATGACTTATTCATATGGACTTTGCTGCCCTTGATAGTAGCTTAATCAGTAGTTTTATGGTAAGTGTGTCAAATTCAGTCCAGATACAATTCTGTTACCCTGAACTGCCAGTTGTGTTGCTATCCAATATGTGTAAAGCTTCATAGGTTAACTTAGAAGACTTCCATTTACTTTTATGTTTTACTCTGAGTTACAGTCATTTGCCAGCAATTGCTTTGTGGTATGCACAGAACATACCCACTTTTGCAATTATATACTTTACATATTCTGACATATAAATAATAATGCCTAATAAAAGCAAGAATGAGTTTGAAACAGCTGTTTCCCAGGATATAACTGATTTTGTACTTTCCTTCCATCTTTGCAGCACAAAGTCTATAAAATGTGTACCATATACTTTTGCCATGGAAGGATAAAGTCCTGAAAACCACAGCTTATCTATATGTAAGATTTCTACAGTACAGTGTAATTCCTCCATTCAGCTCAACTCCAGGGCTATGCTTTCAGATAGTAAAGAAGGACCAAGTGCAGCCTCTTTCTCCATCCCTGAGGAATTATTAGGCAATAGCATGTGAGATAGTTGAGGTAATAGGGTCAGTAGCCAGGGCTAAATGACAGACCCACATACCAATAAGCAAACAGGCTGCTTAAAACTCGCTGGTTCATAGTATCAGAGCTTAAATATTATAATGGAAAAAGACTCAGTGGATCTTATTAAGATATTATTTCATTATTGATTTGATGAAAGGTATTCAATACTCTTGGCTCACATATGAAGATATTTATTGATATAAAAAGAATATATGTTGACACCCAAAAAGGGATTTAACAAAAGGAAAAAAATCCAGAAGTTTAAAGTTTCTCCATTCCTCTTCCCCCAAAACAAAGACCTGTAGTAATGCATCCAAGACTCTACCAGGCATAGGATAAGTATTTCCCACAGTCTTTCAGAAGAATCAGTGTTAAAGCAAGTGATAGTACTGGGAAAACAGGTGACACGTAGGCCAGGTGAATCTGCACAAAGACGACATCTCTTTAACTATAAAGACCCTTTAGGAAGGGTTCTGTTCTGTCTTGTTTTGCTTTACAAAACAATTTGAAGGTGTTCAGAGGAGCCTGGGAGGAACAACAGGTAGGAGGGTAAGTGAGCAGCAGCCTCCTACCACAAACTGTGAGAGCTGGAGTAGCAAAGGGGATGCCAGCACCTCAGCTGGTTTCAGCTAGTGCCCTAGATAAAGTCTGTGCGAGCCCTCACATGAGCAATCACAGCAAAAACCTAGAACTGCATCCAGGAGCAAAGAAGTCAGTGCAGAGGATAAAACACATTCATAGCCTCTCATATATGCCCTGCCTGACCTCAGTCTGTTTGTGGAGAGGAAGGTACTGGTAGAGGGCTCCTCTTCCTACCCCTATATTTGCATAGCTTTCTACTGATATGTCTGTCTCTCTCCATTCCTCCCAAGTCAGTGAAAGAGTTCAGAGCCCAGAGGTAGCTGGGAAGGATTCAGGCCACCATGCTTTCACCATCTGCAGGGCTAAAAAGCATTTTGAAATGCTATGTCTGCAGTGGTGTGTCTAACATAGGAGAATGGTAAATACATCACCTGGCTGCTCCTGCTGCTTCCCATCCTGCAACACCCAGAAATTGGTGGGAGTCTGCCTGGAGTGGGCTCTGCTAGCTAGCAGATCCACATGGACTAACTGTTATGTGTACATTCCCTGAGCTGAGAGATCTTCTGCTCCTTCTTCTTCACGTTACTTCCACCTATCTGCCTAACCTCACTGCTGTCTGCGCCAGACTAAATCAGCCCTCCAGCAGCCAAGCCTGGGATCCAGCAAGCATGAGCAGTCAGGCCCAGCTAAGGAGGATTTGCAGGCGGTGCTGTTGTGCTTTGTTTCCTCTGCTGTGCAGTGAACAGAAAGGGAACCAGACCCCTGTTACCATCAGGAGAGACAACCTATCAGTCTCCTCAACCTGCTTAGTCCCCTCAGAGGGAATAGGAAGGGGCTGCTGAAAGGCAATGTCATCTATTCCTGCCATGTCAGCAACACTTCATACTATCAGAGGCAGCTGACGGAACACAAAGGAGAATAGTAACTTTATTAACCACTTGTGCTGAAGTAGAAATCTGAATAACTGGCTTGTCCCCTGGGTTTATCGGACGTGGTTTGTTTTGCAAGTGGGAAAACAATTGTGAGTTTCATGCCTCGATGAGCTAACGTGTTTACACAACACTGCTGACGCAGCAGAAACAGGATACAATATGTGTCAAATATTGCTTGGGCTGCAGGCAAAATAACTGTTGATCTGAAAGGCAGTGCTTAGTGCAGGACTCCTTTTGCCAGGGGCAGCTGTCTGGTACGTGTGAGGGAGAGGGGAAGCGACTGGGACTCAGTGTTCAAATCCCTTATTGCAAAGCAGTTCCCAGAATGAGGAGAAATTTTCCAAGGTAGCTACTGCTCTTCTGATAATGAATAATAGCTATTCCCATCAATTAATTTGTTTAAAGAGGAAGCTGAATAGTGCCTAGATCTTAGCTTCACCCTTAGGATCTGACTCAAAGCCATCTGAAGCCCGTGGGAGACTTCATTGACTTTGGTGTGAGGCTCGTTTCTTATTTTGGATTATGAGTAGATAGATTCGCACAGCTTAATTTCTGCATTGGGATGTCTGCACAGCAAGGAGAGAGGGAGCTTTGCTCTTTCTGACACACAATAACACAGAGCACAGAAAGATGGGCATTTCAGATGATTGGCTTAAAAGAGGTATCCTATAATGGCAGCACAATTACAAGCCTGCAGGGAAAATTTCTGCGCTTTTGTATAAAAAGAACCAAAGAAGAACACAAAAAAAGGCTTTACTGAGTTACAGTGCCAGGGTTTCAGTTACCAGTTCTCTTGGAAAGCCAATAAGAAGGCTTAACTAAAGATATTTCCAGCACTGAGACTGTATACAAAATGGGTGGATATGCAAGAGCAGGGCAGGACACAGAATGGGAAAGAAGGAGGTGGGGTGGTGGTGGTGTTCAGGGGCAACCTGCTGCAAATAAGAATCACTACAGAATGTGAACAGACCGGCAAGGAGCAGAGAGACTTTCTGGGCAGAGAAGGATGGTCTGATGCTCTCTAAAGAAATGAAGAATTAAAAGAAAAAAAAGAAAAAGAAAGGGAGAGTGAAATCAGCTGCCAAGGAGTGCTGGGGCCAGAAAAAGCAACAAAGCCCTATTTTTAATGTAACTTTTTTTTTTTTTTTCTGCCAGTAAAAAATCAAATGATAAAATAGGCTAGAGAAAGGAAGCAATTGGGAATGGCTGAAGAGGATTCCCAGCTGTGCTTGCAATCAGTGCAATTCATGACTCACAACATGCTGGCCACATCACTTCCCAGGAGCAACATATTCTCATGAACAAGCAAAACAAGTGAGAGACAATGTTTAAAGGCTTTTTGGATCATTCATGGCTTAGTTGTGAAATAGCCCATGAAGCAGCTCACTGGCTTTGAGGGTCAGGGTAATCTGAGGATTGGTCAGCTTTGCTTTTCTTTCTGCTTCAGCTCCTGCCTCATCCACCAGCCCTTTGCAGTGCGGCTGAGGACGTCCATTCTTTCCTGTCTTCTGACCGAAAGGAAGATCTGGGAATGAAACTGCTTTACTGGCTTTCAAGCAGTTTTTATCCTTCCTGTTTCCCACAGGGAAAAGAGTGGGGGAAAAAAAGGGATCTGAAAAGAATATTTATATCTTTATGTGAAGCCAAATATCTCTTTCCCATTAGAATTGACTACCTCTATCTAGGTCTTGCTAGTTCTCACCTGACTGATACGTAAATCATCTGATTCAAATGATAACACTGCAGGTCCATTCAAATCTCAGCTTCAACTCAATTGAGTTAAGACTGCTGTTTTTATTGAGTAATATTTTTAAAAATAGAATGATGCACTTGCACCACTCCACCACAGTGAAATGTTTAGCAATATATATAATTAATATGCAGCCACACTGCTAAAATAAAGATGAAACATTTAGTGCTGCAGTAGCCTCAACGTTTTCTCATAGTTGGTGTTTATTTACTTATTCTCATGGCTGTGTAATTTTTTTTTCCTCTCTTCAAAAGTGTCATCACTGATTAAAGGTTTCACAACCTGTTCATAATAGTGGTGTGGATCACACAATGACATTAGGTTTAGAGCCCAGCTAAAGTGCCAAGCTTCTGCAAAGCACTATTGCTTTCATCAATTTTCTTACCCAGCTTTGACATTTCCCTTGCATTGGAGTTTTCTGTGCAGAGGTTGCACATACACCCACATGCAGCCGATAATCTCTTTTCCTCAGGGAATTTTTCAGATCGGTTAGCACTCTCAATCCCAAGTCAAAACTTTGAAATATCCAAGGGAATTGGAAAATAACAAATATGAAACATCAAAACATTTTGTTTCTACTTGACAGAGACACTAAATCTTTTCTTTTACAAGGTTAAAAGATTTATTTTTTTTACTATTGAGATGTTAGAAATTAATATATGCTTGATATAGGTACATTTTCAATGTATAAGGAAAATAAAACATATGGTACACTAACAGAGAAAGAAAAATAAAACCACCAAAATTGAAATACCTTTATACTCTTGGAATAACATGCTCTATCCCAGCGGAACTCCCCACTCTCCCTCCCAAGAAGCCAAAATGCTTTTCAACACTTTTCTTTTGGAAATGTAATTGGATTTTGTGTGGATTTTTATAATTTTTTAACAAAATGCATTCTCTGATGAAAGAGCATGTCTGATATCTTTCTAATCAGCTCCCTTATTAGCACATTTTAGAAGGCAGATTATGCACTTTAATAGAAGGTGAAAAGACTTCTTCTAGGACAACAAAATTCCAAATGTAAGGGTATGAAATACATAGGAAAAGCTATATCATGGTAAATCAGGTGACAAAAAAGGTGTTGATTATTTTATGCACTATAGCTGAATCACATCCTTTATAGACATACTGTAAAGATATCAAGCCAATGGGCCAGTTAGGTCCAGGGATCTCTGCTCCAGAATGAATTTGATAAAATGTGAGTAAAAGAGGTGGCAAAGCCTCATATTTGCTTCCTAGTGCAGTAATTAATGAAACTTCTAGAAACTATATAAAGCCATTTTAACTTAACATTTTAACTTCTGCTTACAGCTGGAGCCAAGAGATCTCTACTAGTTCTACTCTCTTTTGGGACACTGTCTTTGAGAGTTGCCCTGGACTTCTCAGATTTCTAGTCAGTGAAGTCTGAGAGCTGAATTTCAGAGTGAATATAGATTTGTGAAACTCATGTGCTTTTTCTCTTTTCATTTGGGGTCTAATTTCTGGGGAGGCAGGTCATTCCCAAGTCACTGGGAAATTCAGAGCTTAGTATATCAGTAAACAGATCATTAGCTTTACCTTTTGATCTAAAAAGGAGTTCTAAAAATGTGAATCAGGGGAATACAATAGCACTGGTTTGCCCTTCCAAAGGCCAGTTTCACTACAAATAAGTTACACCTTCAAGACGCTGACCTTCTCTTGACAGACCCCCTCCATCCTTCCCAGCAAGTAAAAGGCCAGAGCCTGACCACAGTAACAAAAAAGAAAAGAAAGAAAGGTTTTCTGTTACTGAGAGATTTCATTAAAAAAATCCATGAAGTATTGACACATCTACTGCTTCTTCTCTTTGGAATTCTTGCTAGACAAGACCTGACTAATTTTGTTTAGTCCAGCCAGCAGAGGCTCCAGGATTGGCTGCCTGGAATAACTCTCACAGCAGCATTTGCCTCTGCACAGTTTGGGAATCTAGGGAAAATGTGAATTACAGTATCAAAATGCTGAGCTAGCAAGAGAAACAAGGAAATAATGTTTCTACTTTCAGCATGAGAAAGGGGATGTCTCAGCCTGGCAATATTTATAAGCTCGTATAAAGCTGTTTATGTCACAATGGTCATATGTTCCTTAAATGTCAAGTCACAATCAATAACCTCACTGAAATTTGACCCTGTTGGGCATGGTGTAGGAGAATTGGATGCTCTCCAGGCTATCGGCTGAAAGGCAAGAAACAGCAAGCAATTGATGAGAAGCTATCAATAAAACCTCAGTATTGTTTTGAGTTCAATTTCAAGTAATTGCTAGACATCTGAGATTGAGTCTGACAGACATGAAGAGGGTTAATGTTGGTTCCAGGTAATGAAAGTAGGTTTCTTGTTCAAGATAGCACAATGGGACCTAATAATGAAAAGGCTTCCCCCTCCAGAACAAAGGAGCTGTAGGAATCAGTGAAGCCAGTGTTGTTATGGATTTGTGCTCTGTGTCCTTACAGCCTTCTCCTGTGGAAACCCCTCTGTGCTTCACTCTTTCCCCTTTGCTTCTCCAGCAGCTCCAGTTTCTCCCTCTATTCACTGCACAAAGCAACATGTGCCCTCTATTTGTTACTCCAGCATTCACCAAAAATTCCAGGTCAGGGGTGGGCCTTCTATTTTGTTTTTGTTTTCGCTTTCTTAATGATAGAAATTATTCTGTCACAAAATACACCAACTCAATTGTTTTCCAAGTGAATTCTCTGTAAAAGTGTCAGCTCTCTTCACAAAATTGGGACTTACTTCACGCCCTAAGTTAAAGCAAAGGTTTAAATGATACATTTTGCCTCTCCATTTTAGGCAGGTTAAGTGTACATGGGGAATTACAGTACCAAGATTGAGAAAGGGTTACTTGTTATGCTGCTCTTAAAGCAATTATCTGTGATCATGTGTTGGAACCCCCTTTTTTATATTATTTAACAGGCTCTGCAAAATAATTTGTCACAATGTTCTTTAGTGATGCATAATTCAGGAAATGAGTCCTTAAAAGAAATGTCTTCCCCCATTCTTGTACTTTTAGCTAGGAACTTGCCAGAACACAAACTTCTGGCAGAAATACTATTGAGCATATAATAGCACCAAAATCATTGAAGGAAATTACAGTCTTCAGGAGCCTTTCAAATCCCACACAGCTCAGCATCAGTTTTTCAGCTGAGTTCTCTTGTACTCTGACCGTACAGTATTTCAGGAGAAGTAGTCAGAGGCACTGGTGCTAGCAGGAACATGAGTTTTAGTGTAAGGCTTGATCCTGAGGCTGAATCAGGATTTACTGGTCAGACTGGCTAAAAGAGAAGCTGAAACTAAGAGGCAGCTCTCTTACTACAGTTGCATCCTGACCAGGAAGTAGAAATCTGATGATGCTTTTTAACTTCCTTGGCCAAAGCCTCATTGAGGCAGGTAGTCACATAAAATTAAAGGTGTATTTAAAATCTGTTTGTTTTTTTTTTTGTTTTTTTTTTTTTTTTTTTTTTTTTTTTTTTTTTTTTTTTTTTTTTTTTGGTGTTTTTTTTTTTTTTTTTTTTTTTGGTTTTCTCCTTCCCCTTGTTTTGTGTT